>BMAO01004022.1:0-291689 GCA_019973975.1 Trichonephila clavata | reverse complement strand
GTAAAAACTCAGGGGGGGGAGGCAAAAATTGGGGGTGATGGATAACTGTTGCACCAAGACAATGCATCCACCCACTTGGCTCTATCAGTGAAGCAGTTTCCGACCAGCAAAAACATTAGTATGATGATGCATCCTTCTTATTCACCTGACTTTGGCCCCATGCGACGTTTCTTTCTTTCTACAAATGAATCTTGCTTAAAGGGAACCCATTTTACCTCAGTTGAAGAGGTTCAGGCACAAACAGAAAATCTCTGAAAGGGACTTCCAAAAACCTCGTTCCAGATATGTTATCAGCAATGGCAGAGTCGAATGCAAAAGTTTGTGAATGCTGAGTGAGTGAATGTTAACGTCCCACTGTTCAGCTACACGAGGGCGTTTTGGGAACGGTCCGCGTAATTTTGAACCATGGTCAAGTGACGCGAACGACACCTGAGCTGGCATCCCCCTCTCCCAACTACCACACCACACCTCACCATAGGGAGATGGTTTGAGCTCTCGACAGATTTTACGTGCATCGCTTCCCTACACGGCGGGTCTTCAGTGGTACTGGGATAGAACTCATGACATGCTAGCCACGATCCGATGCCTAGATCACTTGGCCACCGTGGCCACGTGTGAATGCTACTTTAAAGGGGATACTGTCAAGAAAAACTGATTCTGTAAGTGCAATGATTTACTGAGCCAAACTCGTTTTTTTGTGTCACACCTTGTAGTTCGAAGAATTTAAAAAATATAGGCATTACTGTGTAAAGATTATTCTGTACTGTTTTTACGATTGAACACTTTCGAACGAAAATTGAAAAATAAAATATATTCCGGGCCCCAAAAGTATATTCAAAAATGAAATTAAACTATTCTTATTTAATTATTTTTGATTGCATGGGAAAAAAGATTATAAATTGTGTAACATATTAGGAATAATTATAACAAGTTTACTTTAACTCTAAACTTGTTTGTTTCAAGAAATTTAATATTATCGAATGTGGTAAGCGAATTTCAAAGATTAAGAATCCGTGATGGATGATTTTACTATCTCAAGCCACGTTTTCGAGTACTGGTTCTGGTTCCTAATCGTCGTGTAACAAGGCTGATTTGATTTTCATTTGCATCGCATTATGTGGCCACATGGAGTCTATTGGTGATGGTCTCGGTAATTTTGAACCACGGTCAAGTGACGAAGCCAATACCTGAGTCGACATCCCCCTGTCCTTAATTCCCCACTACACCAACGAAAGGATTTTAAACCTCGACTGATTTAACGTTTGCGTCAGTCTCTTTGCAGATGGAGGACAAAATAATACGAACACCTATGAAAAAAAGTATGATGTATTTCACACCTGTAGTACAGCCCCACCACCTGTAACAGAAGTCTGCCACCTAGTGAGTGTGAAGAGGAAGGTAACAGTCTCTCAAGAGCAGTCATCTGCGTTGCATGCGTCTATCGTACTATCTGTTATAAATTGAAATGTCAGACCTGTCAGAGTTCCAAAAAGGAATGCTTGTTGGAGCGCGTTTAAGTGGAGCATTGGTTACGAAAGCGGCAAACCTTTCGGGGTTTGCATAGAGTACGGTATCACCCGTTATGAAAGCGTACACGAAAGAGGTTTAAGACGACGTCTTCAAAGCACAACAGTGGTCGAAAGTCAAAGCTTGCAGATAGGAATTGATGGGTCTTGAAGCGCATAGTAGCCCGAAAGCACAAGCAATCGTTATCCGAAATAACATTAGAATTTCGCAGTCATCTCCAGGACCCCGTTTCAACATAAACTGTCAAAAGGAACTTCATGTTGTGAACATTTAAGCAGAGTGGCAATTCGTAAGCACTTGATGACAGCAACTAATGCTTTCAAGCGATGCCAATGGTGTAGAGATCACAAAGGCTAGTCCCCACAGCAGTGGTAGCAGGTAATATAATCAGATGAATCGTCATTCATCCTATTCCAGACGACCGGACGCGTTTATGTCTGGAGAACGTCCAGAGAAGCGATTAATCCTGAATGCCTCTTGCTGATTGTGAAAAATGAGGTTGGCTCTATTATGGTATGGAGTGCGATATCTGGGCGTGGTCTTGGACCACTTTTTATTCTGCATTGGAAAAATCCATTCCAATCACTGTCTGGGGGATCATGTCCATCCTTTTGTCCAGACTATATTCCCTGGAGAGCGACCGCTTTTTCAAGACGACAACGCCTCTATCCAAACTACCAGGTGTGTTCAAGAGTGTTTAGAAGAGCATGACGATAAAGTTGAACATCTTTCCTAGTCCCCTCAGTCTCCGGACTTGAATATTATTGGCAATTTATGGGAGTATTTGGAATCCAAACTTCGTTCCCGATTTCCACCTCAATCCAGCCTTTCGGACATAGACCGTTCTGCAAGAGAAAAGGCTTAATATTCCTTTAAATATTGTCCATGACCTTTATGCATCTATCCGACGCCGCATTAAATCTGCACTTCCGTTAAAGGGTGATCCAGCCCTCTATTAATAAAGATGTTCCATTATTTCACAGGTGTTCGTATTATTTTGTCCTCCATCTGTATATACCGGGTTTTCAGTGGTACTAGAGCTGGACTATGAGTTTGCGATCATGACCACTCGGCATCCCTGGTCACGTTACTAGGTTGATATGTACAAATCTATTCCTAAAGTTGTTCAAGTTATGAGAGTGGAATGCTATCTCAAGCGTAGTTATTGTCACTTGAACATAGTTAATCTAGTAGCTCTTAGTAAGTATAAGAAAATTATTACCAAAGGATCTTGTATTTCTGAACCATGCCACTTGAACATGGTTCTCGTAAACAACGGAAATAATGCATGCTAGTACCAGTCCAAATATTTTCATTCATGTTATATTTAATTCAATTGTAATATGCTTATCGGTAATATTCTCTCTTTGGCGCAGTACACCCAAGACTGGCTCTTGCGCCATAAAAACCCCAACACTCACTCACTCAATATTCTCTCTTTTTTTAGCTTTAATTTGCAGTTAAATGAACAGGTTAAACTACTATCATTCAGTTTGTGCGATGTTATTATTTTACGACAAGTAGGTAAATGAACTTTTTTTATGTGCGTGTACATCTATATATAAACTAAACTAAACTCAGTGGCACAAATGCATAAGAGAACCAAGGCATACTGTGCCCATCTCAATAAACGTGACTCTGGGCTCGAAAACCCAGTATTGATTACTCGTGTATCAAACTTGTTACTCCTTTATCGACCCACTGAAAAGATAAAAATCTCTCACTATTATATATACAAGTAAAAGTTTGGTTTAATGTTTTGTTTTGCATGTTTTTTAATTATAATAAATACATTTATTGCCCAATTTAAACATAGAATAGGAAAAGTTCTTCAATTTTGTATTTTAAATGTAGTTTCACATTATGTTCTTTTCTGCACTTAATTTAACGTAAAATTTTTTGTACTTTTTATATCATAAAATTTAGTTGGAAATTTATTATGAAGAAACTGTTGAATTTTCAGAAAATAATTGATTGGATAAGTTTTATATGTTCAATGTCAATGATTAGAATAATAATTTAACCTTTCATAAAATTTCAATATATGTACAACTTGTGTCCCGTATTTTAACAATATCAGTAGATATACATTATATTTTTTCGTTACAAAGATTTAAATCAGGGAATGGGAAACTAAGCTCTCTTGAAAATCTTTTAATTTATCTTACAACAGTTGTAGAGGTTATTAGTCAAACAATGCATAAGTTTTTACTACCCATTACGGTAACTAATTAGTGAAAAGAGCTTTCTAATGTTTCAAAGTACTTATTTAATCAAAAATATTAATACTAACGTACAATTTTTAGTAATTTGACTTTCTCAACCTAACATCCGAATACGTTTTAAAGGAAATATGTTAGATAATTGGTCACGCATATGTTTCAGCCGGCTCAAATTATTTCTTCAGATGGATTTATTTTTAAATAATGCACTAAAATTTAAAATAAAAAAAATGTAGCAAACCCTCACCCACATTTGATCCATACTTTAACCAGTTATAAAAAATGGTTTATATGTTCAAACAAGTGCATATTCATTCAAGAAGCTTAAATTAATTTATTATTTTCGAAAATTTTAATTTAATTCTCTCATTTTTAATAAATTTCAATGAATAGTTTGCTTTAATAACATCGAGTATAGACTATGTGTAGTGCATACCATTACCTATTCATCCTTATTCTTTAAAACTAATAAATCATACCAGTGTCCATAATATGAGCTGAGGTAGTTAGTCATTTTTAATAAATATTAGACCTGAAAATAGATTTTTACATCATTAAAGTCATGATCGATTACAATTAATAACTCCAGTCATTTATTTAGAACTAGTAATCTATTTATAATTAGCTTTTATCAGTTCAGCAATTTTATTTCACCAGGCTACAGCTGTGAGATTGATTATGTTTCATTACTTATTATTAATGATCCACATCTCTTCGTTCCTATACAGCTAAATGAGAAGTGTTATTTTTAGAAATAAAAGTTTACCAACACAACTCTTTGATGGAGATTCTTATATGATTGAATATACAAACGTAAATATGATAGTGAATATTAATTAAAATTTTTTAAAATCTATGTTAGTATTACGTTACGTTCAAATCTATTTTAGTATTGACAAAATTTTAGTATTGATCAAAGCCATATTTTTGACGGAAGAGAAAAATAAATATCGCCAAGAAATACAGTATGTAACACAAAAACTATACTTTATCACCAATCCCTTCTCTAACATTAGTTTTTTATCAATTAGAAATAATATCGCATAAACTATTCAAAACTTATTGTTCAATTTTTTAAAAAAAATAATCAAATAGTTATGGTAGGCGAGGCTATTAATTTGTTCCAATATGTTTTTTCTTTTGCTTAATATATTATAATTTAAACATAAAATAACATTTAAGAAACGATAAATTTTCATTTATTTTATACTTGACAAGAAAATTGAGTGAAAAAGACAAAATGAATATACAGGGTTACCCTGAATGCCGTGTACAAACTTGGAGAGGAGATAAAGAACATCTCAAAAAGCCATAATTACATAGGAAATCATGGGCGGAAAGTGATAGGTGGCGCTGTACTTGAGCTCGCAAGGTCGGCACATGTGCTTTCCTCAATTCAGACATGTACAGCGTGTGATGAACATGAATCATTATACTAATGCCGAGTTGGTGGATATCCATTTCATCTATTAGAAGTTATCTAACATTTTTTCGACAGTAGCGTTCTAATTGAATCATGGGTTCGAGTTTATACACTATTTGAAACTATCTTGCTTAAATTATCTGTTTAATCAACATAGTTTTCAAACTTTTTGCACGATACACTGTGAAAATAAGAGACAAAAAAGAATCGTTCTTTTTACATAACCTTATTTCTCTCTCATCATACGATTTCATGGGAAAACATAGTAAATGTTTCTACTGCAAACCTATTTAGGTTAGGAAGAAGTATGAGTGAGTGAGTGAATATTAACGTCGCACTGTTCAGCTACACGAGGGCTTTTGGTGACGGACCGCGTAATTTTGAACCATGGTCAAGTGACGCGGATGACACCTGAGCTGGTACCCTACTCTCCTAACTACCACACCACACCAACGGGAGGACGTTTGAGCTCTCGACAGATTTAGCGTGCTTCTCTTCCCTAGACGGTGGGTCTTCAGTGGTACAGGGCTCGAACTCTCATGACTCGCTAGCCATGATCCGATACCTTGACCACTTGGCTATCGCAACCTAGGAAGAAATATGAGAAATTGGTGAAGTTTTTGATGATATACTGAGTCACAATTAAAAAATGAGAATCATACCCGATCTGGTCAGCATATTTTTTAACGACACACCCTGTGAATTTATATGCTTATATTTTTGTACAGAAATTCTTACTTGCATATCACAGTTCTTCCCGCCATTGATTTCTCAGCCAAGAAAACTTATATTCCAATAGAGTGACTTTACTTCCAATGAATCAATAATCATTTATTTAAGCTTGCAAATGGGCATTTATCAACTATTAAATATTTATAAGTAACTTATTAAATAAGATGCAGAGACTTTAAAATATCCATTTAAACACAATACGTAAATAGGAATAAAGCTCGATATATCTAAATATAAATCGTTGAAATTAAGAGCCATTTGAACGTCACATTTTACACTATGCTTGAATATAGATTTTCTATAAGCCTCAATTTCTCTCCTACATATGGCATGTTCGCGTGTGCCCCTCTGTCGTTTCCACAGCTTACCCTGAATACGCATAATAGGTGAGATGTTGACCAGACATTGCAAATACATCTCTTTAATGGGCTTGCATTAGTACCCCTGATGAATCTTGAAAGCTTCGAATAATGATGCCACAGCACACACCTCACAAAATATAATAATATAAAGCAATCAATGCATTGACCTAGGAAATATAGAACGCTATAGAGACTAGGTGGCGCTTTTGTGTACAGAATCAATTGCCTTATCTATTACGTTTCGCTTCTCCGATGTGTTTGTAAGGCAATACATATATTGGCAGCCTGTCTTTGATAACATAATACTATCTTCTGAACTATGCAAAGGCGTAATCCATTGTTATGGTATGTCGCCTGGTAATGGAATGCTTCTACTAAATTTGTGTTTTCTAAGAAGTTTTCATAGAAAATGGAAGACCTTCAAATAATACATGAAGTTCCTCCATTATCGAACATGGAATAATTTAGAAAATTTTCGAAACTTATAATGTGCAAAGTCTGTATTTTGATTATAATATAATCTTATTGGAGATAATGAAGATGCCATATAAAAACTTAAAAATACTTATTAATGTCTTCAAAAACAGTGTTTAATGAATGATATTAAATGAGCTTTAGAATATTATAAAAAGTTTAATTACTATTTATTCAGTTACATATTATTTTCTGCTTGCATTTAATTTGACCTATGAGTAGAGGTTTCATTTTAATCCATTATCATTTATATTTTTATTGACATAAAATATATCTATAAAAGTAAAAAAAACCAAAAAAACATGTGAGTCATTTTATGGGGTGTAAAAATGAAAGCTAAAAAACAAAATAAAACAGAGCTTTTGAAACACTTTATTTAATTTCATATAGATTCGAATTAATTTTTTGCCACTTGACCACGCTTAAAACTTATAAGACCAGTCGCCAATAACCCTAATGTAGCTTCGAACTACGACATTAATAAACACACACTCACCACTATTCATTTAAGTATATGATTCTGTCATTGAACATAAAATATTCATGACCAAAAAGCGACTAAGTTTCTATTTAAAGATGATATAAAGATGAAGATTAAAGAGATGCAAAAAGTTTCTCTGTAAAAATTTCATAACAAATGTTGGCAAAAACTAATATATGTATAGTTAAAAATGATAGTAAAGGCTTTAAATATAAATAGCTATTTCAAATTTTTATTCTTTTACTAAGTAAAATAATATTTAGCTTTGGCGGAGACAAACTATCACTAGTTTCCATATTGTTTTTATTTCAGTTTAACACTTAAAAATAATGAAATAACCTAATAAAAACCAGTGAGAAAAGACACTTGAAAATACCTATGCAAAAAAATAACATACGATGTAATAGGAGGAAATGATGTTTTGCAAGTATTTTTGCGATTGCGTTATCATACACATATGTCAATAATAGATTTCAAACTTTTTCCGTTATGTGAGATATGGATATGGCTTGAAAAATTCATCAACATTTGACACTGAGGTAAAAAGAACAAATGTCACAAAATTAATATATTTGTTAATTTCTCACAACGTTTTTCTTTCTGTCCTTTTTGAATTGCTTAGTTTCATAAAATAATTGCAGCTAATTTTTATTTGTCTGATTCGTAGATTTTTTAAAGTACACATAATCAAATAGTTATATTTTAAGAAAACAAATGTTATATATAAAATCATGTTTTGTGTAATTATTATAAAATGTTTTCATCGTTTTCAGTTTTAAAAATCTAATTCAGTGGGAAAATGCTATTGCTGAAAGCTCGGATTTACTTTTCACAAATATACATTTGTTCTAAAAATTATTTTGTTATTGGAATTATTCTAAGAGCTTACATTTGTATTTTAAATACTAATGATCATCAAAATAGGAAATTGAGAAGCATTATACATATAATGATGATAATTATAGGGTTGACGTTAAACTAAAAAAACATTGATAAAAGTTCTTTACAGTATCAAAATGATTGAAGATTTATCAAACCGAAATAAACCGATATTTTTTTCCGGTTCAGTTCCGGTTTACCTTCCGACTAAAACAGTGATTCCCAAAGTGGTCTATGTAGAACCCCAGGAGTCTGTGACGACCTTCAAGGGGTCTACGCCAGCCAAATATTAATTTGGGGGTCCATGAAGTGTAATTGGTGGTCTATGATAGTGGCTTTCATTAAACTAGACCATGACTATAATTTTTTTAAAAAAATTATAGTCATGTGGAAACCAAATTTTATCTATTTTAACACATTTATTTACTAAATTTAATGAGGTTAACTTGCATTCACACGGTGACAGCATAAATTTTATTAAAGCAAGACCATTTCAGCTTTTCTTTCTGGAGTTAAGCTAAGAAATATATTGGAGGTTCCGAATTTTCTAAATTTGTCACAGACAATCTGTCAGAATGTTTTAACCTACGTTCAACATTTAAATGCCTTTTATTCATATTTTGAAACCAGGTTTGACTATGGCAATACCACAGTTGGCAATGAATTAATATGGTGTTATTGAAGGGGGGAAAATGTCACATTACAATAGGAACTGATAGTACATAAAAAGCACTAACGAAGATCTTAAACTTTAGAAACGGATGCTAGCAATTTTGGCCTTAAAAAGTCAAACATGTTATTTGTCCCGACTTATGGAATATCATGAGGAAGTTTTTCATTGCTTTTTCTAGTGTGAAAGAGTTTCAGCGCAGTTGCATACTTTCAAAACAAAAACAAAAAACTTGACACTAACAGAGGAAATTTAAGGTTAAACCAGGCACGATTGATGCCAAATGTTGAAAATTTGATATTGTAGTGCTAGAGATTCATCCCTCCCTTTAAAATTATTTGTTTGTTGTTTAGTTAATTAATAAGTAAAACTGTTAAATAAACTAACTTTTAATTTAATTAATTAACACGTGCTGCTTAAATTTTAAGCACTATATTTCATTACAGTTAGAAATTTAATTCTTTTAAAGTATGAGTTGTAGTACCAGCTGTCAAAAAGACATTTAAGTCGATAAATTTGCAAAAATTCAATATTAATTCAGCAGGGGTCTACCCCAAACCGAAAAACACGGCAAGGGATCTATGAGACAAAAAAGTTTGGGAACCTCTGGACTAAAAAATAACGGTTTTTGGTTCAGTCCCGGTTCGAAGCCCTGATTTTTAGTAGAAGTTTTAAACAAAAACTATTAATAAGAGAATTTTAGAAAAAAATTATTTTCTAATATGTTTTCATGTTTAATTCCAGTAGAAACAAAGTAAAAATATTTTAATCTAGATTACATTCCATTATAATTTTGATTGACTCATAATCAACTGCGTCTTTCTATTACAGCCACTACCACACAGCTCCACGCTATTTTTCCATCTGGGAAACAACTCTCACGCGCTATGAAGTCCATAGGTTCATCTGTCATGGAAAAGTCAAGAGGTCTCCGCGTTCCATTTGTTTGTGGCGTTCCAAAACTGTCTCCGTTTGTGTCGTGGCCAAGATTTAAAACTACACCTCCTCGGGAGGCACTGGGGTGGCTTAACAACATCTGATCACGCGGCCTCACCTTTGAAACTGGCTTAATGATCCGCAGCGCACCACGGTGCTTAATGGTGTTTAGAGCGAAAGTGAAGAGTTATGGCGCAGCATTTTAACTCCGTCTGTTTCCTTTTCCTATTTTGTGAGAACTCAGTGGAAAGGTGGTCGAGGCGCCTCCGCTTAATGAATGAACATTTAGGGCGACGTTTAAACAATAAACTTTGAAGAGGATGGGGTTGTTATTAATGGGTAATAGTTAAAACGATGCTTATTATTAATGAATCTGTGCTGTAGGTATATAAATGGTGAGTTGAATTCGTGGAAATAAATTGACGTGCTACAGCCAAAACTTTATGGCAGCTGAACTGTCGAGAAAATATAGGGTTAAATGTGTGTTAAATATGATTATCATAAGTTTTGAAAGGAAAATGTTTATTGTATTAATAATTACTTTTCATGAAAATGAATCGATTGAATAACAGTTCAATGAATCACTGTATTAATAACTGTTGTAGTTCTCTTTAGCTTTTTATACTGGTTGGTTACTAATATACTGTATAAAAGTAGTCAATTCTAATCAAAATCATATAAAATAAAAAAAAAGAAACTTGCACGATGCTCAAAGAATTCAAACTTTTTTCAAATTAACTAGCAAGTTCCCCATACTCTACAAGGCCTTGGGATCCTAGTGGACAAGGGAACGAACTCGTGGATGACGTATCATGAGTTCGAGCCCAGTACCATTGAAGACCCGAGGTGTAGGGGAGCGATGCACGTTAAATCTGACGAGAGCTCAAACGCCCTCCCGTTGGTGTGGTGTGGTAGTTAGGAGAGGTGGTGCCAGATCAGGTGTCATATTCGTCACTTCAAAATTATGCGGTCTTTCGCCAAAAGCCCTCGTGTAGCTAAACAGTATTCACTCACTCACTCAACATATTCTGCCACTAAATTACACAAAGTGTGACGTATTTTATAGTTTTATTTGCACCGACAAAATATTTTACAAACATTTATGATTGATTTGATTTGATTTTTAATTGAAGTCTCACACACGAGGTATATTCGCGACGGTTGAATCTCGGTCAAATGAGGAGGACGATGTCTACGCTGGCACTCTTCTCTTCAAACTTGAAAAATAAGACAACGTAAAGACTTTCAGCTACGGCAATGGCAACGATAGCCTAGTGGTCAAGGTAATGAACTCGTGGTCGTTGTGTCAAGAGTTCGAGCCCAGTACCGCTGAAAACCCGCCGTGTAGAGGGGGGCGATGCACGTTAAATAGATCGAGGCTCAGACATTCTCCCGTTAGTGTGGTGGGGAAAATATGAGAGAAGATTCCAGCTCAGGTTTCATCCTCGTCACTTGACCATGGTTCAAAATTATGAAGCTCGTTGCCAAATGCCCTCGAGCAGCTTTATAGTGCGATGTTATAATATAACTCACTCACTCACGTACTCTTATTCATCCGAGACAGATTGAACATGCATCCGACCCTCTACACAGAGGTTTAATTAATGATACATTTACCATGACTACTTGACTAATACGACTACGTAAATGGTTAAGAAGGACTACAAAGGGAAGTAAGTCTCTTCTTGTGGAAACAAATAATTCCTTAAACTGATTCTTAGAACAGATTTCTTATTAAACTGATTCTAAAATGAACTGTGTTTTCAGCTTTAGATATGAAATTTGTAAAGTAAATAAATGAAATAAAACTGCCACTATTTATTAAACTTATAATTTATTGATTTTTACGAACTTATACCTTTTCTGAAAAACAAAGTTTAATACTGTATTCAATTCTTTTAAAAAGGTGAGGCCCTATGGTATCTCCTCTTCTTTCACAATCTGGCTCTTGAACCTAATCAACTGTCCACACTTGTTCTTATTTATTCTTTATCCCTTTTCTGACTGACCGATTGTTTCATAATTTTTTCTTTAAATTTTGAATCACAATCACATGAGGAAGATAGCACCTTGACGGCACCACTTTTTCCAAACCTCCACGCTTTTCCAAAGAGATGGCTTTGGTCTTTCATTAATTTAATTGCGCATCAGCCTTTTTATATGAAGAATTTGCCGTGACACCAGATCTCGATTTCAGGACAAAACAGAAACTGTGCCAGCAATAAGTTTGCCACACTAAACTCCTTAGCGGAGAAGAGATTATATATAAAAAAGAAAATGCAATCCTCTTTTAATTTCTTAAGGTACTTGCATAAACCAATTTCGAAAAATAAATGTTATTTTGCAAGGACAAATTAGAATGGGTGCAATAAAATAAAACAAAAAAAAAAAATACAAGTATAAAGTAATTTACGTTTATAGATAACGATTTCTATGTTATTTGTTATAAATAAATAACTTATTGCAAAAAAGTATGTTAAAAATACGTATAAGATATTTTAAGTACAATGCATCGTTATTTAAATTTTTGTTATTAAAATTCAAAATATAGGTGCACAAGAAGGTATTGCCGTTGGGTACTAAGCCATGTCAGATTTGTGTAGATTATAGGTCCCCAACCTTTTTTGAACTGGCACCCCCTTTTCTAGTGAACATTTTGATATTATCCCCTCCCACTCTAGAGAAATAAGAGTGAGTGAGTGATTTTGGGGTTTATTGGCGCAAGAGCCGATTTCGGCTATACTGCGCCAAACATTTGTTTTAATATCTGTGGTCTAGACGGGAAGAGAAAGAAAGAATGAATTGAATGACAAGAAAGAGGGTCGAAAATAGAGAAGGATCACTAGGGTACCCCGGGTTCGTGAAGCCCATGTTTACCAAAGACAGTAAACCCCGTGGGAAAAGGAAAAGATCACTAGGGCACCTCGGGATTGTGACACCCGTACTCACCTAAAGAAGGTGAGTCCCCTGAGGGGCGAAATAAGAGTGTACATAATACATGGTGAAAACAAGAGTTAAATTTAAAAAATATTCTATTACTAATAGAATATATTTTTTAATATAATTTTTTTCGAAAGGCCAGTTTTTTTACTTGCGAGTGTGAAATAAATATTACCACAAATATATTTAAATGTGTGTAATATTACATATTTTATAGTCATAGATAGGATATTGTTGGAATTGAAACGCGCTACTGAATTTCTTCTTCATTTAAAAGAAAGGAATAAAAGTTTTTTAGCTTACCTGTTACAAAGACAGGTAGGGGGTTTGATGATACGAAGTAATTCACAATAAACTATTACTTTAAAAATAAATATAAATTCACAGTTTAAACCTTTAAAGAATCATACGTTAATTCCTGATTTACTAATTTAATTATATTTCTTGTGGATAATATACGTAATGAAATGCAGTGGAAGAAACATTTTTCCTACTACTCACAGACAATGACACCTCATGCACTACAGAAACTAAAATACACTATATCCTTCAATTTAATGTTGTTCTGAACGTAATGTAACCTTTAAGTTTTTCGTCCACTTCCTGAACTACCGAAATATTAGAACATGTGATATAAAAATTATTTAAATAAATACAATCAACATATAAACAGAATTAAAGTTTACTTTTGTTAGTGCATAATCAGCGTGTTTTTTTAGTCTTTTTTAGACTATATTTGGTTAATCTGTGCAAGTCTTTCCGTGCCACCTCAATGCCCCCTTATTTTCTCTGGGTCTTTTACTGCCCCCCTGAAAGCCTCACACGCCCACAAGGGAGTATTATCGCCCACGTTGAGAACCTGTGGTGTAAATCATATATAAGTGCTTCATGTTTCTAATTGGAGCCTCCAAGCTGTATAAATATTTCAAAGACCAAATATGTTTTAAACATATAGCAGTGATCGCTATTGTTTAACTGTAAACGTGTAAAAAATACTCTCATCTCTGATCTTAAGCAATTTTGTTAATTTTCGCTTTGCAAACGAAAAAAAAAAAGATAATGAACTTTGATGAGTACGAAAGCTGTTGAAAAAATAATAAAAAGAAAATCAATATTGAATACAAATTAACTAATTAATGAAGCAATTAAGCATGAGGAAAAGATTATAGAATACTGATTATCATAAATTAATAGACAATCAATTGCTGCTTATGTCAAAAACTGTTAAACTACACAGGAAAAAAAGTTGTAGACAAGTTATTATCAACACTTAAACAATAGAGCTTTTATTAAAAGATTAAAAGTCTTCATGATGGACAGCCATTAAAAAAGATGTTTTTAATTCTAAATACATCAAAGTAAAATATACATATATAGATAGATATTTATGCATTATGCTCCTTTTTTGATAAAAATGAAATATTTAGGGGGAAAAAATATTAACTTTTTTTAGTAATTCGTATTTTCCTTTTTTTCTCGTTTTTGAGTTGTTGAATATTCATGCACAAGGATATTTTGATGCACCCTGAAATAGATTTGCATGCCAAAACATATTTCAATTTTTTTGGCATGCGCCCAGGTGCCAACAGTGGCTAAACACATGTGCATTCTGTACACACACAGTCTTATGGACATGTAAATGTGTAAAAAATATATAAATGTGTGAGTATATATAACTTCTTTTCTTTCATAACTTTATTGCCTAAAATAGAAATATAATGATCATCACATTACATTATTAACAAAAATATATTCAAGTTTGGGGATTTTAAAAATTTTTTTTTATCATGGTGAATAGATTAAAGAAATTTGTTAATGTTATTCAAGTTGTCTGTGCAGTATTTTTGTATTCTTTTCTTGATTCTTATTAGAAGTTATTGCCATTTTCGTGAATATGTAAAAACCTTGTTTTTTTCTATTTGGTAAATTGGTTGTTTTGAATCTCTTTGTGTCGCAATTCGCAAATAAACATAACAAAATATGAAAAGGTGGGAAAAAATTTAAGAAAATTAACCAAATAAATAGGATTTTTTTTCATTTAAATCTATAAATTGCTTACAATTTTAATCAAATTATTATATCATGGCACAACTGCTGCATACTTAAGCTGACACAGTCTGAATCAACAACGGATATTATAAACATTTAAAACTTTATTGAATATTTGATAATGACACCGAATTAAGAAATTTGTGCTTCTTATTATAAAATATAAAGATGGTATTTCCTATTTAAAAAATGCACATTTTAACTAAGATTTACAGCAAAAGTTGTAAACTTAAGCTTAAAAGTGTAAAGACAACAGGTAGCAAAATAAGCCAATGCGTTAAATTCTGTTTTTAAAGAAATTGTAAGATGAATTTATAACTGGGGGGGGGGGGATAATTCTTCATGGTAAACTAACTCAGGCAAAGTTTGGCAGTGATATTTTATGTCGAGGAGGCATAAAATGAAAGCAGTTTCTCTAAACATGTATTTTATTCTTTAAATAAGTAAAGTCAATCTGCTCGCCACTGGAGCAATTAAAACAATACATTAAAAAATAACACAACAAGACTTTGGTCAACTGATTCGAACCCCTGCTTCAACTCTCTAACTTCTAATAGATCGAAACATCTTTAAAAAAAAAAGCGAAGCAACAAACCAGTTGCACACATCTAATATGCCTTCAGTCGAAGAGCCCAATCACTTCTCACATTTCGTCTGAAACCGACGATCATCTCTCAACCAACTTCGGTCTCCTTAAATACTTACACGAGCCAAGTTAGTTAAATTTACATTGCAGTTGTTGCCAACCACAAATCTCGAAACTCGCAAAAAGGTCGGGTTCGAATCAATTTATTTACTTGAGATCATGGCGCGTGGTTGGAAAAACTTAAGGACACCATAAAAATTCGAATCCTAAAATAAATTTTTTTTTGTCTGAATTTTTTTTCTCCAAATGTCTAACAATAATAAAATTGTTTTAAAACTATATGCGTGCAAAAAATACCACTTTGTTCATAATAAGTATTTTTGAATAAAATAAACATTTTAAAATTGTTCGTGGTCCTGAAAGGAAAAGAATTATATAGCATTTAAATTAATATAATATCGTAACAAATATAAGTATTCAGTGATTCTTTGAGTTCCGAAAAATATCGAAAGATATTACTTACGTCAGGGTAAATAAATACTGAAGGTTAACAATAAATAATAATATACAAAGTAAAGTAACAATAAATAGTAAATATCGTCATTTCGTATTGAAGCTTAAATGCTTATCTGCTTTTAAGAACAATTTTTTAAATTCATAAATCATCAGTTTGCTTACAAAAGTATTTTATTTATGATTTGAATAAGGTACACAACAGTAACTTATAATTTCCAATTAATCTTACCAAAAATAACACTCATTGAGAATTAAAAAACATCAAAATTGGGATATATAATTATAGGCTAAACAATCTTAATAACTTAAAAACAAGAAAATTAAAAGCTGTGGCTTCTTATAAATATTTTAAAAAGTAAAAAAGTTTTTCAAAAGCCAATTGAAAATTTTCACTAGCAGCAACGTATAATAACGACTTAAGGAGAAAAAAAAAGTTCAGTATCTGTTGCTAAGAGATTTAAAATAGGAAAAACTATTTTATTTGAATGACAGAAAAGTCACGCTTAAAGTCTGAAAGATTCAAATAAGAATGAAATATTAAAAACAGTAAAACCGTAAAATCGTACTATGTTTCCATGTGTGTATTCTTAAGCAAATAAATTTTTGTTTAAAACTGTATAGCTTCTATTTAACTCATTCAAGACTGTTTTCATCATTTAATGTAAATAGAATCCTAAATTGAAACTATTATGCGGAGAGAAATTTCTCAGATTTTAACAGCTTTTATTATTACAATTTGTCACATGGAAAGGAATGTTTAATTCGATTCCCTCTTCTGTTTCAGTAACTGTTTTATTACCTTTTCTTCCGTGAGCTATATATTTTAAACTGCGCTATTCCTCAAAGATGGAAACAACCATGGCCCTTATTTGCTTAGCAGGAAAGTTGATTTTAATAGAACTTTCTTAAGTTTTTATAATGTAGCTTAATATTCACACACAAATATGTGTTTCAAAACCTTACGATTATACACATTTGGGAAAACTTTTTCATTTTGTCATATAAATAAAAAGTGTGGACAGTTTCGATATGGGATGTGTTATTGTATGTAATTCCTGTGTGGAAGCATATGAATGAATTTTGAAATTTTGTCATAATTTTAAAACACTTATGCATTTCTACTATCATTATTTACTGAGTGAGTGAGAGTTATATTACGTCACACTATGAAGCTACACGAGGTCTATTGGCGACGGACATCGCAGTTTTGAACCATGGTCAAGTGGCGAGAACCGCCCCTTAGTTTGCATTCCGGTCTCCTAAATTCCACACGACACTAATGAGTGGATGTTTGAGTGTCTACAGATAGTGCATCAGCCCCTCTACATGATGGGTCTTCAGCAGTAATAAGTTTGAACTCATGAGAAGCTAGCCACAAATTCGTCACCTTGACCATTAAGCTACCGCGAGCTACATTATTATATAGCAAACAGTTTGCGGGTTCAACCCCGGCCCAAGTTGGAGGATTTTCATGATGCAGAAAATCAACAGCAGCCATGTTGTATGATTATATGGCATGTAAAAGATCCATAGAGTGTCTGTTAGGCTTGGGTGCTCTCGGCAAAATTAAATCATAGTACTGGTTCGCATTGTCAAGAGCTCAGATGCCTCCCTCTGGTGAGGAAACTGGGCATCAAAATTATTTGCGGTAATTGGTATCGACTATATGTTGCCACGTTGAAAAATTATACCAGCTCCTGGGGAATGTACTAGGTCTGCATAGGTTAAAATACCAATACGTAGCCCTAATAGAAAAAAAAATATTTAATTCAAATGCGATATTCATCACTCATGTGAGCATCCTAATTTTCATATTACATAGTTAATTTGAAACGTTTAGAAATTTTTGTGTTGTGCAAGAAAAAGCAATAGTTTTATATAAAAATGCTTTATTTTTAATTTTTCTTATGTTTTATGTCTACAATTACGTGTTTACATCTATGTAATAAGCATGGTAAAAGACAAATCTTTACCAAAAAAATTAAATAAAAGACAACGTTTTTAAATGGAAAACATTGCAAATTGCAATGCTATTTTTTCTTACATGGGCTTCTTATAGTTCTTTTCAATACCATTTAAGAAACTGGTCTTCATTCAACTAAGCTTTTACAGCTTTAGAAAAGAATTGTTTAAATATGAATTCTTCCTTAGGCATAAAAAAAAAAACTCGCAACTGATTACTTTTAGAACATTGCGCTCGAGGTGTTTCAGATAATCTGTTATTTTGACAAAGGGCAATTCTTCTATCATATTTTGACAAAGTATAATTCCTTCTCAAATCTTTGCGACTCAAAAGTGTATTTAAAAAAACGCACATGCTATACTTTGAAGAATTTAATTTATATTAAAAACGGAAACATGTGGTAGTACGAAAGCCTTCTCGAAAGTAATCCGTCTCTTTGCTTCAACTTGAATGAAATTAATAATTTTTTTTCACCGTGGGGCAAAGAAAAGGGTGAATATTCTTGCCCGGATTGCGCTCAAAATGGCGAAATAGAAAACTCTGGAATCGATGACTGAAGAAATGAGGGAGGGGGCGCCACCATTGTTGTAGCCCCTGGAGAGAGATATCTGACAGAAGAATGTCGCGTCGGAAAGTGAAAGGCGACAAGGGGAAAAAAAGAAGTCTATTTCTTCTTTTTTTTCTCTTTATGTTCTGAAAGGAGCCCTCTGGACACAAGCGAAAGAAGAAATCCGGGAACTTTTGTTCAGAGTTGCCGGGGCCCAAAACAAGGTTCCCGAGGCCACGAGGAATTCAGTGGCGAATAAAATTCCACATCTTATTGGAGGTTTCAATATGCCAAGAATGTCCAGAATTCGAATTCACGAGATATTGTTTTCGGATTTAGAAATGTATTCTTTTATTCTTTTCTTTCACCTCTGTTTGGCAGGCTCAATTCTATTTCCGTTCGATAAATTTATTTCGAATATCATTCCTTCTTTTCATACTTTTTTTTCTATGTGTGTATGGATGTATATTCTCGCCGTTTGAAAATATTAAGTCTAGGAACAGTGATTCGTCGTCAAGGGATTTTCGTTAGCTTCCTTTTAAAATCGAGTAGCTTTTTCAGAAAAATGCATTTTAAGAATTTATTAGTTTTAGTTTAGTAAAAATTAGTAAATTATTATAAAGCGCACAGTTTAGTTTTTTTTGTGTGTGTGTAGCTTTTACAGTTTAGAATTCTTAAGATCTCAGTAGAAACCAACCTTATTTGGCTAATACGCAGGTATTGAAGATTTTCTTTCTGTTAAAATAGTGAAAAAAACGTATGAAAGAGATACACATTTTATAATACTTCCTAGCCCTTTGAAAATCGAAGATATCTAATGTTTATTTCTCTAGCAAATGTGCTGAATTGCAGTTCAAATAACTCAAAACTTTCAACAGAGTTAGGAATAAAACTATTTAAAAGGACAAAAAAAAATGTTCCTTTATTTAGCCTTATTACCCTTCCTACAACTTCAAGGTGTGACGTATTGATAAAAAAAAATCTATTTTTTAGATATAGGAGAACAAAACGTATTCTGATCGCACTTTGTTTACATTTGGAGCAAATATGTGATCCTGATGCATTTCTTATACATTTTTTGTATACATGCAATGCCGTAAAAATAATGAACACCAAATGACAAGTTTCAGCTTTCGCTACAGCTGAACACGATTGGTATCATTGTTCATGGTTCAATGGAACCTAAATTATTATGTTAATCCAGTAGTGCACACAAAAATTTTCAAGGGGGGAGTCCATGGTCGAATGTCCCCCAATTCGTATCATACCTCAAGACAACACCAATTGATTCTTCCGATTTTGTCAACAAAAAACAGTAAAAATTACATTATTGAATTAATAATTAGCATTAATTAATAAAATAAATTGTTAATTACAAGAACTTAATTAACTTTTACGTTATATATACATAGGATTGCCATCAATCGAAAAAAAAACTCAAGGGCTTTGGGTGATGTCCGGACCCCCAGGACACCCTTGTGTGCGCTCTGTGATAATCGATAAGTTAATTAACTTAATTAATGTATTTAACTAATTTTTAAAAGTACATTTATTGTAGAATGCTTTCGTAAAATTATAAGGACGAAGACTTTGAATCGTTTTGGAATTTTATTTCTTTCTATTTTTTATTTTGAATTTTTTATTTGATTTTTATATTTGAAATTATATTTTCCCCTGGAATTTCATTATTGGTTCAAGAGATGTTCGAGAGAAACTTCTACAAACCGTAATTCAAGCAAATATTTATTCTGAAAAAATACTATTGGGAAGCAAAGGCGGTAATGGTGGAGAAAATATGGCTGATGTTATTTCTATCGAGTCGTGCTTTTGAGTCCTCAAGATTAATCGTGTATATGGTCATGTTAAATCTGTCAAAGGATATAAGTTCTCACGAGCTCAGAGCATAGAAATTTTGAAAATAGGGTTTCAACTCGAGTGTCATCCTTATAACTTGGTGGTTCAAAATTACGAAATTCGACTCACATATAGCCCTGATGTTGCTTCTAATAATTTGTTAGTTAACAATAAATAGTCGGAAAAAAACATTTTGCTTGTTTACACCCTTGACAATTTTTTTCTGGTTAAATTTTATTTTAAACTCGTTATTTTACTTGATGATTAATATTTATTTTTAATACAATATTTGCATATTTTTTAATATTTATGTTGTTAGCTCAAAAATAAAATATTCTCTGTCATACGTTTTTTTTTTTTTTTATAATTTCGATCTCCTGATATAATAAGGGGATAAGTAATTAAAAATAAAATAAATAGTTTTTTAAAAAATAAATGGTTTTCAAATTATTTAAAAACACTTTATGAAATCCGGATTTACACATTTAAAGGTACGAAAATTCCAATGAATTAAAAATGGTATGTATTAAAACCTATTCTTAGTAACATTAAAGATTCATAGTTAATTACGATATTATTCCCTTAAATTTTTTTGTATGTATTATAACAGACCAAGCTATTAATTGATTGATGTAAATATGTTTGAAAATAGTAAGCAGGATATTTTACATCCTTACATTCGAAAATCTCTCTCTCTGCACGCATAACTCAAAAACTTGGAAACAGAATGTCATGAAATTTGAAACTTTTGTTATATATTTGAAACACTCAATATAGAAATTCCAGAATCTATTTTTTAATCTCCCATAACTCAGAACTTTGAAGCAAAGCTTCGCGAAGTTTGATACTTAAGCTACCACAAAATACGGAGTATAATATGCGCACTTTTAACTCAAAAAATTAGATACAAATTTATAGGTGCGCATCATAGTTCCACCGGGTACAAAAATGAAAGTCTTAAAAATAAAAAAAAAAATATCAGTATAGAAAAAAATTAGTCTTTTACATATATCGAAATAATATTTGTTAACTTAAAGGTTATTCTAGAAGTATACTATTTTTTCTAAAACTTAGAAGAATACTGGAATAAATTACTTCAAAACATAACAGCATTACCACATACATTTCAGTCTTCCAAAAAGAAGTGCCATTGTACGCAACTACTAACTAAAAAATTTGAAAATAAGCTTACACGACAGATAGCTTATAACATATAGGAGTTGCGTTTAACTCAAAGAGATCTATAGGTGCGCAGTTACAAGTGTACGCTACTGGATATAAGTACAAAAATGAAAGTCTTAAAAATAAAAAAAAAAAATATTAGTATAGAAAAAAATTAGTCTTTTACATATATCGAAATAATATTTGTTAACTTAAAGGGTTATGTTCTAGAAGTATACTATTTTTTTTCTAAAGCTTAGAAGAATACCTGGAATAAATTACTTCAAAACATAACAGCATTACGCACATACATTTCAGGTTCTTTCCCAAAAAAGAAGGTGCCATTGTACGGCAAACCTACCTAAAAATTAAAAATTACAGCTTGAAAATATAGGAGTGCGTTACAGAGTGGTGCGCGTTACAGAGCGGTACGCGTTATAGAGCGTTGTGCGTTATAGAGCGTTGTGCGTTATAGAGCGTTGTGCGTTATAGAGCGTTGTGCGTTAAAGAGCGGCGCGTTATAGGGCGTTACACGTTATACGCCGGGTTTTACGGTAATTTTTAGCTCCAGAATTAAAACCAAAATTATATTAATAACGTTTAAATAGCGTTATAATAACTTTTATTTGTTTTACTGAATTTCATTGATTCTTATGTGATATCGTCATGCTTCTATGGCAAATATTTCAAAAAATCATTTCGAAAGTAAACCATGATTTCTTGATATTTTTAAAAATAGGCCTACGGGCTTAAGAGCCATCCAACTGGTAGATTTTTTCAATCCCCGTGGTAAGGAATTATATATGATATAGAGTGAAAGAGTAGTATATGACCACCACCACATTTCAATATTGAGTCTATTAACATACCCCATAAACTCGATATTACACCCCTTAGAACGTGGAATAACATAGGAATGGCTGGTACATCTTGCCATGTTGTATTTTTTTTATAGCTGGCACAGCCAGAAATTTCATGTGATACGAATAGATATCAAGTGCATTTTGCAGTCTGAATAAGATCATCCGCCATTAGTTTTGCACTTAAGAATGTGCAGGCAATATTACTTGCACTTTTTCTATTTTAATGTTACGTAGTGTAGCCAATCTGAATTTGCCATGAAATTATTTGTACTTCAGCCCTCTATTGCTTCGATTTTAGAGTCTTACAAAATCTCGTACCATGGTGTGAATATAATTCTAAACATTTCCTATGAATTCGACTATAGATCTTTTTACAGCATTTTCTTTTGACCAGTGTTGATTATTGAAACATTCAATACATAACTCGAGCTATATCAGAGAAGAAAAACAAATCTGTTAGAATCTAATTTCTACAGGAAAACTTATTTCCGTGTAAGCGAAGTATTGCATATAAATAAATAAATAAAAAAACCCAGCTAAATTAAATAAAACTTATCTGACCTAAAAAAAGTGTCTTTAGATTTAGTATCTGCTTTAATAATATATCATGTCAAAAGCATTGGATGTTTCTTTATCAATGCAGCAATATTAGAATAAAGATGAAGAATAAAATGGAACACAATGGTGCTCCCCAAACCTTGAATAAACTATTGGAAAAACGAAAAACAGAATATAAAGAGATAAGAAAAAACTATTTTTTTCCCTTTTCGATACATAAGAAATATAATTGATTCATGTTTCTTTTAATAACGAGAGACACTGAAGAATTTATTTTCTTGCTATACATCAGTATTTTCATCTTTGTTTGCCTAACTAGCAATCGCAAGAATCTTCTCGTATTCTTCTTTAAAGCGATATGACACAACCTTTGTGAGCCGCGTCTATTTACTTTCCCTATTTATCATCGACTCATTTGAATGTGAAAGCATGTTATTGGAAAATCGAGTGGCTACTTTGAGAAGCTCTCACGTATTGGTTGCGTGAGTTCGTATCGGCGAATCGATGGCCGTGGGTTTGGCTTGGACTGCTGCTCTCGTTCGGCTCTTGCTTTCTTTAGACTTCTTTGCATCTACATGTTCTGACATGTTTTTTCCGCGAAGTCAACCAACGAAACGTCATGCAAAAAATAAATACAGCTTTCCCCTTCCTTGATCGAGGCACGCACAAAACCAAAGAGATGATGGAAACAGACATATATTAAAAAATATTAGTGTGGTGAATTATTTTATATTTATCGAATGTGATTATGAGTATAAATATTTCCTTCAAACTTAAACTTTGTAATATCAAGACTGAAATTTCAGAATTTAGCGTGTAGTTGTAAGGATTTATGAGATTTTTGCGCATTGTGTAATGCCTGTCGGTCCCTGCTTTCCTCTGAAATCCTTTGTCTACCCTCAGACCTGGCTAGGTGTGTGGGAGGAACTGAATAATCAGTAGACATGATTAACTCTAATTATTTTATTGTCACCGAAATATCAAGCAGACACAATAATAATCTAATTAAGATAATTGATCAGATAGCAGAGCGCGGAGGTGAGACTCGTTAGCCTGGGGATAATAATACGGACCCTTAACTGATTCCTCGATAACTTAAACTCAATCTAAACTATATGACTAGAAAGATAAACTTATATTTAAATAAGGATCACGATACCTGTACTTTTATGAAGTCGAGTCCTACACTTGAGTCCTTGAATGCGATCCTTATCCGGATTTAATCACCGTCGATTGATCCTCTCTTAGAAATCTTCAATTGATAAACTACGATTGCACTTAATCATTTTACGATCCTTCACTCACCAAAGAACCAAATGACAGTAAAACTTGGGCAACACTGCAGCGTTAAATTTCATTTGCCCAGCGATTCAGTATTGGAAACAATCTCCAATACTAAGCAAATCCTCCCAATGATAACATTAAAGATCCCTGGGGTAAGGCAAATTCACAACAATGTCAAAGTCCTGAGGATGTCTTCTTTGATTCTATACGTTATTCATCATGAGCATGCATACATACATGGCGCAACCATTATGAAAAGATATCAACAAGAGATAGTGAGTCAAGATGGTAAAAGCAAAAAAGCGGACCTGTTGTCAACCGGAAACTGGTGGCTTCATTATAATATGCATCTTATTATTCACGCATTCGACACGATTTTAATAGCCAAACACAAAACATCTGTTCTTTTATATGCGTCTCTAAAACGTTGTGTATTTTATCCAAGACGGTTGCCTCTCAAAGCGATCCATCCCATTTCGTTCAAGTGGCCGCGCTAGCCAAGTGGTCAAGGCATCGGATCATGGCTAGCGTGTCATGAGTTGGATCCCAGTATCACTGGGATACCGCCGTGTAGGGAAGTGATGCTGAGCAGTGCGACGATAATATTCAATCACTCCCATTTCGTTCAAATGAACACGCTTTGTAGAATGTAGTAACTGCAAATCTTAAAATAGGCCATAGTCCCAGTTCTATTACCGTTAAGCAGAATCTCTGGAAAAAATGTGTGGCAACCCAAGGGTACTACTTTGATGGATATTAATGTAAAACTTTGTCATATAAATACTTGTAGTTTGACGAATAAACTTCAGAATATATTTTGTCTTTATTATACAACTCTGTAAGACTAAGCCTGCAAATTCTGAATAAAGCAATCCGCTTTCCAGGGGGACTAGCAAAATATTTTTTTATTATTTTTTCCAGTATCGTTTAAATTAATATAATGTTAGTGACAAGAAGAATAAAGTATTTAAAGATAAAAAAATTGGTATTTAAAGGGATAAGAATGTCTAACACGAACAAACCCGCGATATCGTGTGAGCTGGGCTTTAAAGGGTTATTTACACTCATGTCCATAAATTAAGGATAATGAAGTTCAGGCAAAGAAAGAGACAGAAGCAAAACAAATTTATTTGTAAAGTCTATTTATTAAACAAAAGGTAAAGAGCAAAAAAGATGCTATATGTTTGACATAATTAATAAAAATTGCGATTTTTACTCCCTGGAGCAAATTTCAAAAAAGAACCTTTTACAAAAAAACAGTATAACATGGTTAGTATGATGGTTAATACGGAATATGTCTCCCGGACGATGTAATACAGGCCTTACAACGCCTACACATGCTGAGTATCAAATTATCAATCTGATCTTGCGGAATATTACACCACTCATCAAGCATTGCCCTCCGAAGTTCCGGTAGACAGGTGGGAGGGGGTTAACAGGCTGCAATTCATCGGCCAGGCATATCCCACCCATACTCTATTGGATTCAAGTCCGGTGAGTATGCTGGCCAATCCATACGGGTGATATACTCCGATTGAAGGCATTCGTCTACAATGTTTGCACGGTGAGGGCGGACGTTGTCAGCCATAAACAGAAATTCAGCACCCATGGCACCCCGAGAAAAACGTACATGTTGTTCCAGAATGACATCCCGATAGATATGGCCTGTCATCGTCACACTCTGAACATGCAGGGCAGTTCTGGAACCAAGAATAATTCCTCCCCAAACGAACCATCCTGCACCACCGTAACGGTGTCGCTCAATGGTGTTCTCTTAGTGGTAACGGGTACCTGGCGCTGTCCATATGAAAGTCCGGCGAGAATCAGACTGCAAACTAAACCTGGACTCGTCGAAAAACATCACACAAGACCACTGTTGCGGTGTCCACAATGCATGCTCTCTACTCCAGGTTAATCGCAGGCGACAGTGAGTTGCGGTAAGGGAAACACATCTGGCAGGCCTACGAGCATATAGACCAATGTGCTTTAAGCGTCTGTACACGGTCTGCCTTGAAACTGTCGTACCAGTAGCTGAAGAGAGCTGACGAGACAGGTCTGATGCTGTGCTCTGTCTGTTTCTTTTGGCAGTAACTGCCAAATACCGGTCCTCATACGGCGTTGTAACTCGGGGGCGACCTGTGCTGTAACATCTACTCACATTACCATCATCTTGGAATCGATGCCAAAGCCTGGAGATGACACTCTGGGCTATTCCAAGTTCCTCGGATACTTTCAGCTGGGTACTTCAACATTCCAGTCGTCCGATAATTCTACCACGTAAAAAATAACCCAAATGCTTCCTTTGTGCCATAACTATGCGGTTATTGCACTGAAGAGCTTTTAAAGCGCTTGTGAAGAATTTTACTTCTTTGCCACCATTCGTTATATACCCCTCTCTTACACTCTCGTCATTGTGACGTACTATCCACGCCATCTGGTGGTTTCCTGTAATTTGCGTATTCTTCTTCAAGATGTGTGTGATAATTCTACAGGTGAAATTTTTATTTTAGAGTTCAATTTCTGTGTGATTCTGAATTATCCTTAATTTATGGACATGAGTGTATTAGATAAACGTTTGGTAAAAATACAGTATGTATATGTGTGTTGATTAAACGGAATCATCCTCGAAAAGCCAATATTTTTGGGCAACATTTAATCAACAGAAAAATTTATAAAAATAATATGTGAAGTGTCCACTGGTGTCCACAAGTTAAACATTTGGTAATTATGTGAATGAAGAAGGAACTGTAAATCAGAATAGCGGGAAACGTGATATGCGAGTGTAAAGTGGTTATAAAATAAGGCAGCAAATAAAAAGAATGATAATAGTTAATTTTATTATCCAAAGTAGCAGTTTAAAAGAACAAACAGGTATAAAATGAAAAACAAAGCAAAAAATTAATAAAGAAAAAAGAAAAAATTTAATTACGAAATTCAATTACATATTTAATTACAAAATTACGAGTGACGTGTGTGTGCAATAGTTCTCTTAAAAATGCTCTCAGTACCGACTTCTGAAAAAATGAAAGTACCGAAAATATAAAAGCAGTATGTCCTTAAAATGTAGTAACATTTCAATAAAATAATTTAATTCACCTGTTTTATTTATTTTATGTTTTGTAATATTATCATAAAAATATTTCACCTCGTTTTCACATTGTCATTTTAAAATAAATTATGCTGCACACTAAAGAAAATAAAGTACCAAGCCAAAGACATTTACGAGAATTTCTTGAAGTAAAGTTTTTGTTGAGAGTGTAAAATATAAACATTAAAATTAAATCTCCAGGAAAGTTGACTTAGCTATATTTATAAAACTGTAGCAGCTGAAATACTGAGATAATATTCCTTTAAAGGAATAGTCTCGAGTTGCTGAAATCCTTTTCTCTTCCAGCGCCCCTCCATCTTTTGTTATTTAGCTAGAATTCCCGCTCTCGAATGAGATTAAAAAAATAATAATTCCATCATATGTGGAAGTGACAAAAAGAAGGGAAGGAAAAAAAATAGGCGACTTCTTTTCCCATTATTTACGAAACAAGAGATTAAAACACATTGCTTTGTCAAAACTCATCCATTCAGCGCCTAAATTTCTTCAAATTAGTGTTCTTCCAACTTTTTTCGTGTGTGTCCTTCAAAACAACACTATTTCCACTTTTTTTTCGCCTTTAGAGAAGAAGGAAGTTGACACATGCAGAAACATGATATTAAATGTTATGTGGTTCAATTAAGTTTCAAGAGAGTTTTATTATTTATGAAAAGAGGGAATATTCTTTTACACAGAGTTTCTTCCAAAGAAAAGTGTTTTGCGTTCATCTTTAGATGTTTACTTTTAAAGATGAGGCTGCTTTAAAATTCCGAGTTTGTATATGATAATACGAGCGCTGGGGTGTTTTTGTTTAATTTTAATTAGCCCTCGCGGTCTTCAAGAGAATTCACGAGACTCTTAATGCATTTTGGTCAAGTTTTTTTTTTCTTTGTCAACCTTCGAAACTTAAGAAACGAGGGTCTACTTGAACAATGATTAGATTAACTTTACTCCGGTATCTCCGACTTGGAGAAAAGTTTGTTCCTGTTATTGTGCTGAGGCTTTTCACGTTTTTTTCCCTACCCTTCGTGTTCCAGACTTTTGTTGTGTTTTTGAAAAGAATGTATTAATAAACTGAAAATTTGGGCGAGGGGGAAAAAAGAACAACAAATTGTGTTGTAGGAACATGAAAGAAAAATCTTGATATTAAAATTAATGCCGAGTCTGCCGAGAGTTTTTTTTTTCCTGCGCTTATTTAATTTATGAAAGTGTTTAGAAGCTTATATCATTGCGGGAAAGTGAACTAAATAGAAAATGTTTTCGAAAACTGTTTAAGAAAATGTAAAAAGAGAGATTTAAAGAAGAAAACAAGAGAGAGCTCTGAATTTTCTTCTAAAACAAACTCCCAAGATTTTATTTTACTGTTTTAACGAATAATGTACAACAAAATATAATTTGGAAATATTCAACGGGGTAAAACGAATGAATGGGGGGATTGAGATCAACTTGACAATAACTTACTTAAAAATTAGAGTGCAGCTTATCCGTCAACTGAATGAAATGAATAATTATAATAAGAAGCAGCAATTATACATGGAAATAAGTTACATTCATAAATAGATAAATGTCTTAAACTGAATTTTGTAATAAATTCTTAATCATTAAAATGACTACAAAAATAGATTTATTCCACCATACTAGATACTTCATTCAATCTACTTATTGAAACAAATACGTTTCTATTTTTTTAAGAGTAAAGCTTCATTGCTATAAAATTACGTCGACATTTAGATAAATGCAAATGACGTAATTAGAGACTGTTTTCGACTGTAATGTTTGGTATATTTTTTGAAACTGTATTTCAGTGTAAATGTAGATAGCTATTATGTGATATAACATACACACGTAAAAATGTTCATACTTGTTCTTTAATATACTGAAATGCAGTAATTTTTTTCTTCTGTTGAAGAAAAATTACTAATTTGGAACTGGTATTAATTTGTTTTTCTTAAATGCTAAGCAAACTTCACAATTTTAACTTTTTATTTTTTCCCCATACAGTATTAAATAGATCGTTGAAACTTTAAAACTTATTCGACTGAAGATATTGAAAAATGGGCAAAAAAATTTACCTATTTTTTTTACTAAAATATATATATATATATATATATATATATGTATATATATACACTTTACTTTTTTTCTGGCTTATATATAAACTTCTATTCATTTTTCTTTGTTACTATGCTCTTGTACACTTGGTAGTTTTAGAGATTTCTGGATTATTTTAGAGGATAAGAGTTCCGATGTGTGTGCAACTGGTGAAGTGAATGGCAACTGAAAATAAAAATGTTTTAACTTATCTTTGACATTAAACATAATCACGTGTTATCACACACGAGAGAGCACACATTCAATAAAATATATATCCACACATTTTGATTCGATAGCACAGAAATAGGACATCGACCTGAAGAAAGCAAAGAATGTGTAGAATCATAAGGATCCTTAAGGTATAAATGAGCAATTATAATTTGTTTTAAAACGGCAATTTCCTCAAAAGATACAAAGCGAATTGACCCAAAGTTTGGAAAGGAACAACTCTTAACATATTTATTTTCAAACTGTTACAAAAATTCCGATTAATATTTGCAATTAATAATATGTAGAAAATAATATAAAAGTAAATTTTGTGAAAACTACTAAGCATAGTGTGCACATCCCTTGCAGTGGTCGAAAGTCTGGTGAAGAGATTTTCTGCAGATTCAATAGGAGGGCGGCTGTCATACAAAAGGAACTTCAGCTGTCTCAACAAGAAGAAATAAAGGCAAAGTCCTGTGAGCATGGTGCCATCTTGCCCATCCATCGGCTTAAAAATCATATGTCCAGGTAATTTCATACGTCTTGTGAATAATGGGCTGGTACTTCATCCTATCGGCACCATTTTATAAGGTGGATATGTGAGGGAACCCCATTGAACAGGTCTGCCTGCACCTGTTGCAGAAATGTGAAGTATTTTCCCCGTCAAGATATTCTGGTAAAAGATCTGGTCAGTAGATAGCTTCCAATAATTCCTACCCCAGCATTAACAAAAAAGCATCGATGATGAGCATGTGAGTAAGTGACGTGTGGATTTACATGGCTCGTTTCATGAATTTACTTGGTGATAGCACAGTGGAATTTCATAAACCAGCGTATCTCAAACTATGAGGCGCACTCCGTAGTGGAGCGTGAAAAACCTACGTAGGGGAACAAGCATAACGAACAGTTGAAAGTAAAAGATTTAAAACAATTATCAATTTACTGAAAGCAAGCAAAACAAAATACATTTTGGCATAATAAAAAATAAAATACATATTCACACCGATTTAAGTTAATTATAAATGTATAAGTACGGTAAAAAGTATTTGATAATTAACTTATCAATACTAAACTAAAAACAAGTTTATAAAAATTCTTAGTGACTTAATAATTACGAGTCATATACAAAATTTCATACTTCTCTTGATAATTTGTGCAGTTTATAATTAAATTCGCATTGTAGCTTTAGCGCATTTCTATTGCATTCAATACATAGTTGTTTTATAAGGATGGTGTGATGAAAATTATGACTGAAAATTGGGTCACAAATATTAAAAGTTCGAGAAGCACTGTCATAAATGTTTGTATTGGCCATGTTTTCCAATGCTCTAATTCCTTAGCGTTATCTTTCCGATCATGCATTCTTTGATTAATGTTGTTTGGTTGTTTCAGTTTTGCCCATCTTATATAAAACACACAGCATGTATAAAACCGCTCATTTTCAAAGAAATTTCAATGTAGTGCATCAATTTGAGGAAGTTATTCATCACACCGAATATTAAGAGGTCTTCGAAGTTATTTTATACATACTAATGATGATGATGTAATAATATGGCTTTTACTACATACTAATAACTGCAAAAATGTTTCAATGATTGGTTTCTTTTTGTCAACCCCAGTTGAATAACCTATCTTGGCGAATCGCACTGCCATCTCTTTGATAAGACATTCCTTTAATGACGTCTCTATTCGCGAACGCTATCAAAAAACGGCGGCATCGAAATCCTATTTCCGGCATTTATCGCAGGTGTCAGAAATGACGAAATAACTATGGTCTAAAGAAGACAAATTCGTCCCAACGCACAGATGCATTACACTCCGAAAAAAAGCAAACGGAAAAGTACTTTAAACATCGTTTTGCTTTCGCACCCAATCCGGGACTTTTTTTTCTCCTTCGTTGCCACTTTTCGAGGGAGAATTTTTCTATTCGCGTGCTCTCGCTCTGACAATGTTCGATGACGATGATGCAGGCGGGAAGAATCGATTCCTTTTTTTTATCATCTTTCTCTCTATGATTCTTTTTATTTCGTTTCCTTTTGTGTCTGGCATTGGAGAAAAAGGACACGGATCTCTCTTCTTCACTTCGATTTGTGTGTCCGAAGTAAAGCGATTTCTTGTTCTCTCATTTAGAATAATCGTCGGCAGCTTACCGAACCCTTCTCCTTTTCCTCAAGAGGGAGGGGCAAGACACATATTGCAAGAAGGAAAGTATCGAAAGTCTTATGAACGAACAACAATGTATCATAGAACAGTTTAATCTTTCTCTTTTCTTCAATATGGAATTTTTAGACTTTGCATAGACAAACACATAATAAAAACTGTTTTAAAGCTAATTTTAGTTTATACAGCTTATTAGTCTTATCTACTGTGTGTATTCCATGATTTATATAAAAAACAATATTATCTTCTAAAATTAAATAAATATAAAGAAATAATACAAAAATCCTAAAAATCGAATACAAATTTATACATTTAATCATTTAACCGAATTTGCAAAGTAATATACCATTATCAAAAATTACATTAGCTAATTTTAGTTTGATCTAATTCTAATATCACTCTGAATCAAATTCTGCCACCAATGCAAACAATCAGTTTCAAATAATAACTTACTAGTTATTGGAAATATTAAGACTTTAATGTTTTTAGGAGGAACTCTAGTTTTTTAACTAGCCTCGCAAAAAAATGCTTCTAATTAATTTCTTTATAATGCGTTAGAGACTATTTTATAAAATTTTAATGATTATTATTGATACTTTAAAATTTGGCATATCATTGGATAGTCTAAACATGAATAAGCTTCTATGGAAATTAAATAGATTCTGTTACAAATTTAAACTACTGTTTGCCTGAACGTTTCGACGAATTTATTTTTTTCCCCTGCAGCCAAGCTAAATTTATTTTGCATACTATAAAATACTCGATTCACACACACAAACGAGTAAATTTTTAAAATAAAACAAGCATAAAACAAGCATCTAACAAGCATAAAATTTTTCGAATGGGAGCCTACGTCTCATCTGGTGCAATTCAGTATATCCAAAATTTCATATAACTTCTTAAATGAGTGTGTGTGTGTGAGAGAGAGAGAGAAGTTTCAACTCTTCATAATATTTTAAATAATTTTCAGCGTTTCAAATATGTGTTCCATATGAATATTGTATTATATGGATTAATAAAGCAATTTTTTTTTTAAAAATTGTAATTTAATATTTTTAAGAACCATTTTTAAAGATCGTTAAAATTAACAAATTTATTTTCCCTTCCAAAACAAAATCAGTCTTAAAAAAAAAAAAAACTAGATCTCTTACAGATGATACAAAACAGGTAAATATGTCATATTTTACTTGAGAGTAAGATCACAAGACATACCAAGTACACGTTAATAACGCTTCAACACACACACACACACACACACACACACACAAACTGTATTTCGAAAACATCGCTTCAAGTTGCACACCACAACACCAGTCATCGTTTCACCGAACTCAATCTCAGATGTTTGGGCCTTTCTTCTTTACGTGATTTGGCATCCAAACTCACTTTTTTTTTAAATATAGGTAATTCTATTAGATTGTTTTATATTCATTAATCTAGCGAGGAAGCGTTTTGATACAAAGATAAAAAAAAACTAAAAAATACTTAAACGAAATTTAATTTGAAAGTTTAAAAGGAAAAAAAAATTCTAAAGAGATATGAAATATATCATTTTATTTTATTATGTCCTTTAAAAAAGACTGAAAACGTATTGTCATCATTACTCAGCATAATTAGTAACTATTCTTAATTATAATAGTTAAATGTAGAAATCCTATTTGAAGTTATCTTGATTTAATACTACAGTTTTGCGATTGATACTGATTATATCTATTTTCGTTCTCTATGGAAATATATCCTAAAATATATGTTCCCTAAATCTGATCACGTAAAAGAATTAACTCTTTAATGGAGTAAAAATGTTATTTATTATTATCATTTACATAAAAGAGAATATTAAATGCGTATTTATTTAAATCACGCATTTTTGAAAAGATGAAATTTAATACAGTTAATTGAAATAAAATCTAATAATTAATTATTAGTTCATATTCGATTTCTAGAATTATCTATTTTATGCGGTATTCATAGAATTACATATAAAATAGTACAGAATTCCAAAATACTTCAAACATCTGAAAGAACATAAATAAGCTCATTAACGTATAACTTTAAGAATTTCTCAGTGAATAAAAATCAAGTCATCTTGAGCGAAGTGTTCATACCTACAAACAATCATAAGAAGTTACAAAGTAAATTCTTCACATTTTCAAAAGTATGTCGATTCATACATTTATTTATTGCCACTTTCTAAATCCCTTCTCTAACATTAACTAAGAGTAAATCGAAATAAACCTCTGACAGACGTGGCAGTCAGCCAACACAGAAAACGGCTTCAGTCCATCCATAGATAACTGCAACTCAAGCGTTTCAATTATTCATTTACAAATCGCTACCTTAACTATATTCCAGGTAATTTATCACACTTTATTGGGCAAAATGACAAGACAGAGTAACACCACGATATTTCCACCCACACATATTTTCATTTAGAATATCTAACAACGAGTTGCTGTGAAATAAATCTATATCGGAAATCAGGATGTTCACGTTTCTGCTATTTGCGTGAATTCTCGGGTTAATGATAATGCATTATCTTATATTAATGTACAAAGAAGGAGTGGGCAGTTGCCTCAAAATATCAGTTTTTAGTAAATGAATTATTCTGTAGGAAGTACCTTTTGTTATTAATATTATTGTTATCGTGATGTAGATTAATTGTCACAATAAGTGTAACACTTTTGAGAAGGAAAAATAACTTATAAATTTTAAAGATAAAGTTCCATTTATTTAAACCGTAGGTTCCCAATGTGGGCGATAACGCCCCCTTGTGGGTGTTTGAGGCTTTCAGGGGGGCAGTAAAAGACCCAGAGAAATTTAGGGGGCGTTGTGATGGCACGGAGGGACTTGGGAATTTTAACCAAATATAGTTTAAATAAGACTAATAAAACACGCCGATTATGTACCAACAAAAGTCAACTCTAATACTGTTCACCTTATGTTGATTGTATTCATTTGAATAATTTCTATATCACGAACGAAAATTCACATATTTCGGTAGTTCGGAAAGTGGATGTGGGAAAAACTTAAAGATTTTCTATTCAGACCTACATTAAAGTGAATGATATAGAAAATATTAAATTCTGTAGTGTACGTGCTGTCTTTGTCTGTGAGCAGTAGCAAAAATGTTTCGTCCACTGCATTGCATTATATATATTATCCAAGAAACATAATTAAATATTTTAACCATGAATTAACGTGTGATTCTTTAAAGACTGAAACTGTCAATTATATATTTATTTTGAGCAATAGTTTATTGTGCATTACGTATCATCAAAGCCCCTACCTGTCTTTGTAACAGATAAGCTAAAAATTTTATTCCACCCTTTTAAATGAAAGAGAAATTCAGTAGCGTTTCAATTCCAACATTAACCTATCTATGACTAAAATATATAATATTACACATTTAAATATATTTGAGGCAATAGCTATTTCAGATTCGCAAGTTAAAAAAATAGGGCTTTAAAAAATTAAATTAAAAAATATATTCTATTAGTAATAGGATTTTTTAAAACTTAACTCTTGTTTTCACCATTTATTATGTACACTCTTATTTCTCTAGAGTGGGAAAGGGCGGTATCGAAATATTTACTAGAAAAGGGGGCGCCAGTTCAAAAAAGGTTGAGAACCTATGATTTAAACCCTTCATGATACGAGGTAGGATTGAAAAGTTCCCGGATTGACCCAGTAACGTGAAAAAGCTTTGTATTAGAGGGGCTACAATAATTTTTCTGTGTTACTGAGCTCTTCCCCTTTTCTAAAAGCGATTTGTTTTAAATCGAGTGGCCGGCCACTCGCCACGGCGTCGTATTTTGTAATTGGATGCATTTAGTAATCGGCAATTGAAAGAAATGACTTTTGTAGAGTATAATAAATTTTTTGTAGAGTGCTACTGAGACTTAAGAAATGTTGAAGCATGTATACAACAGTGATGCAATATCGAAAACACAAACATTTGAGTGGCATCGATGTTTCAGGTAAAGCACGAAAAGTGTCGAAGGCTACTAACGCTCCGGACATTCGCAGACTTCCCGCACCGCTGAAAACGTGAAAACGTTTATTCGGCGGTACGTTTCAACGGGCTCCAAACAACAACGGTGTGAAAACGAAAACAGTTGTTTGTTCACATCCTCCTTACTCCCCTGATTTCACCCCCTGTGACTTCAGAATATTTTCAGAACTGGCATGTCGCTTTCAGGGTCGTCGATTTGAAACTGGAAATGAAATAAAATTACCATCACAGGCTGGATTAAAAGACATGGCTAAAAATGGATTTCAGAAATGTTTGGATGACCTTTACAAGAGATTGCAAAAGTGTGTTGTTGCTCAAGGGTCTTATTTTAAAGGAGGATGTGGTTCAGCAAATTAATTGGTAATATATTTTTCAGTTACTAGACTCAGTCCGGGGACTTTTGAATCCTAAGTCGTATATTCATTCGATTAAGGCATTTTTTTTCTTTCTAAAAGTATGAAGATAAATTTCACTATTAGTTTTAATCGTGAATTACTACAACTAACTTTTTGGAGCATTAATTATTTCATATTTTTGCCCAGTAAATTCAAAGCTACTGTTTCGAAATTACTGAAACCAATTGCACAATTTGATTTTCTATGCAAGTGTGTGCGACTTCGAAAAATTTAATATTAAGCATTGTATATAAAACATAGCAAGTCTATAGAATTCTGTGATAAAAAGGTATATTTTGGATATATTATCGGTGCTGGTGTAAGGTGAATTCAAGCGTTATAAATAGAGAAACGACAGCTGCAGTGAGAATTAGCCAAACAACTAGAATAACGAATTATGCTCATTACACAACAAAATATAACGAAAAATAAATTATGCCCTGGCAAAAATGCATCGTACTACAATATCTTGACAGCAAGAGTAAAAATTAGAATCTTTTAAACAATAATCTGTGTTACCTCGTGCCATTCGAAATTTACTACACTACAGAGAAATTTTATTTTGGTTTCTATTCTATATGCAACTCGTTGATGATTGCATACGAGTTTGACGTTACCATGGTGAAAAATCACCCGATTCTGGTTTTATGTATCGACATACCTGTCCTTCATCTGCTGTTAGGGTTTGATTTATCATAAATTTTACTTCCTCACCTCCGAATACACATTACCAGAATACTAGAATATTGCCAATGTAATGTGTCACTAAAGATTTATAAGCAGTTGTAGTCCCAAAAAGCCAGTTTCAATAAGGCAATACAATCTGTATGTTATGTTAAACAGTTTTTCATAAACTTTTTGAGTCATGAGTTTTATGTAGCATACAACAATTATTCTGCGCGATCAGTTTTCGTTAAACGACCCACATATTGTTTAAAACGGCATTGGTTAGGAAATTAGAGACCGTACTCATTATGATATGGTAACAAGTTTAATTTAGGGATAAAAAAAAGGGATTTAAAAAAAGTCCACAAACACACACACATATATATATCATATACATATATACTATATACATATATATATATATACAATATACATAGATACTATATATACATATATATATACTCAAAAATTTTCTACCAGAGAGAGATGAATAATCAATAGTCAAAACTGAAAAAACAAACTGAAATTGCAAGATAACCAGGCAATAGATTTTAGAAAGGATATATAAAAAAATAAAAATAATAGAGTTAAATATAAAAATATGGCAATGTTAAGTGGTGGTTAAGTTATATATATAACTCAGTGGCGCAACAGCCCATGAGGCCCAAGGCCTACTGTGCCCAACTCAGTTAGGGCCCTGAGGTGCATGAGCAGATATTCCGGTCAGGTGGTCAGTCTGACGTGAAACCCCCAGTGTTAAGTTCCCAAGCACAAGCTTGGTACTCATTTATCGACCCACTGAAGGGGATGAAAAGCTGAGTCGAGCTTGCCCAGCCCGGTATTTGAACCTCGGAAATGTGGTGTGAAAGCGCAATGCACTAACCACTCAGCCAATGAGTTAAAGCATCAGACAACAATTCGACAATATTGAATAGCTGACATAATGGAAAGAAACTTCGATGTTAGGATAAAAATTGAAGCATTTATTTGACAAGTCCTAAATTCATCTAACAAGCACAAAGTCATAGCTCAGGAGGTCTTATGGAGTTCTTATTTGCCGTAGACTTCTTATTCTTACGTTTCTTTTTCGAGCTTCAGTGAATCACTCTTGCTTTGTTATGCTGATTGTTCGATTGACGGATGCGCATTTACGACGACGATATACGTTTTTACGATAAGGATGCACAAAAATTGAAAATCGTTTTCTGGAATAATAGCTACTTTCTAAACATACAAAAAGAACAGTATAGGGACGGTTGAACATAAACCATTTTTTACCCACAGAACAAAAGAAGAACGATAGGAATTCCACACAAAAGCCATTCCGAGTGAAAGGATACCTTAATTCGCTGAGGCAGATCCTGAAACGTGCCCCGTTCGAGGAGTGCGCGACCAGAAAATCGTCTGCCTTCTTTCAAAGAACTCGTCTAAAAGAACAGTCTTTCTCCATTTTGAGATAGAAACCTCATCATTACCATTCGAAGGCAGGAGTGCACGTAACTTCAAGGCTGTTTAAAAGGCACCGGATTTGGGGAGAAGTAAACGGCGGCCAGTTACGGGATGCGCCCCTTCTGTGCACGTGACTGAGCGTGGGGTGGGGACGAATACAGGAAGTTGGATCTTTTTATGACTGGACAGTGTAGGGAGGCGGGGAACGGGTTCGTGTTCGAATGGAATGGAAGAGATTGTGTTTTTCTCCTTGCATAAGGGTCTTTCGTACCAAGACTGATAAGGAAATTTCTATGCAAGGTGCGTAAAGAAAACCCGTACCTATTTCTTTTATTTTGTATTGTTTGAAGACTTTAGATCTCTTATTTAGTGTATATTTACTCATGCAGTCTATTTTAATACGAGACATGTTTTCCAAATTTATTTCTTAAAGAAGTTGCTGTGATATAAAAATGCATTATGCTTTAATATGAAAATGTGTATATACTTTGATTGGAACAAGAACAGTACTACTTCAATTACTTCTGAGGTGGTTTTTATTCAACTGGATATAAAACCAATTACTCTTATTTTATTTTTATATACTACTCTTCCTCTACCTTTTAAATAGTGTGTATATATTTATATGACTTTCATTATGTAAAGCTTTTCCTACGATTATAGAAAATATAACGGATGACTCCTTTTTGCTAAAATGGTAATCGCGTTTCTAAAAAATGTCGCTCCATAGCTTAATCAACATAGACTTTTTTTTATTAAAGCATATACTGAAACAAACTTAATAAAATAGATTTTATATCCCACGGAGCTCACTTATTGCATACATTAAGCAATAAATTCAAGCAAACATTTAAAAAATATTTTTTTTATTGAAGGCAGATAAAATAATTCCTATATATACACCACAAGTGTCACACGGGGCTTACAGAAGTAAGTAAAACAAACAAAATAAGATAATTGAAATAACGGATAAATAACAAATTAAAAAGTAAGAAATAAGGAAATAACAAAAACAAATAAGTTACAAAAACAGACAAGTACATTGAAAAATAAAACAATTACGTAACAAAACCAATACAATGAAGTAATAAAAAAAAAAGAGCACTGAAAAATTTACAAAATCAAATAAATGAAGGTACAAAATAATGTGATTGAAGCTTTACTTGAAAAATCTGAAAAAAATTAAGAAGCTAGTTGATTTTAAGAGCACGCAGCGTAACTTTTATGCATTTTCTTTATTTCTTAAATTTTGACAAGAAAGGATAATATGTTCAATACATTGCTCACCAACATTTTAACTATATAAAAAAGATTTATAATTCTTCCGTGTCTTTGTTGATTGACCCCATTTTATATTGCCCTTATACTGCTATAACTTCCATTTTTATAAACTCAAACTGTTTGTAAATTACTATGGTCTCGGCAGCCAAGTGGTCATGCTCGCGTGCTTGTGGCCGATATGTCATGAGCTCAAACTCTCGCGCTGCTGAAGACGCTCCGTGTAGAGGAGCTGTTGAGCGTTAAGTCTGTTGTGAGACTCAAAGTCTTCCCGTTAGTTTGTTGTGGAAGTTAGAAAAGGGGGGTGCTGGCTCAGGAGTCATCCTCGACACTTGATTACAAAGAACAAAAACAAAAAATCACTAAATCATGAGGTCTGGCACCAATAGTCCTCGTGTTGCTTTATTGTGCGATGTTAGTAAACTTTCATATAATAATTAATAAAAATTACACCTACACCAAACAACAAGAGTTCTACTAATCGATTTTCAAAATAAATTAAAGTAACACGCTAAGGATCAGTTAGTATTTCTTGAGTCAAAAGGACTAATTATTCCTAGGCTAATTAAAACTCAGTTGATTATTAAATTAGTAAAATAGAAGGTAACAGGAAGATCATTCGAATACTTTAAGCATTTAACGGCAAAAGGATTCTAAAGGTAATTACTATAATTATTAATAATGTATGAAAATAAGGACTAATTAATTCAAACACTCTCAAATAATTTTTTAAATTCTTAAAGGGAATATTTAATACTGAGACGTACTTCAAAAATTACCTAAATAAACGTTTCATGGGCTTTAAAAGCAAATCAATAGTAATTTCCTCTTTTACGATAATAAATAACTAAGGTACCGAAGAAAAGATGCCAGTTACATTAAATTACACAAGCTACACCATAAAATGGCTCCCTGAAAAGTTCCCAACTTAAACTGCCAAATAAAGTATTTTAATTACATTTACAAAGAGAAGAGAATATTTTCTGCGAATAATTATATTTAGTGAATTTTCATGATACGATAAACTAAGGAATAGTTAGGGGGCTTCAGTAGTTATAGGATATGAATAATGTAATTACAGTAAACTATTTAAAACATTATCAGCTTTTTAAGAAATCGGTTTTCATGTCATAGGAAAAGTGAAATATTTTACAATTTTGCATAGAGGTTTCGCACATTTACTTTTTACAGTGTTTTAAAAAGGAAAATTAATTATATTTTTCAAAAAAAAATATGTCCAAGTAAAATTTTTTTCGAGAAGTATTTCTTCTTAGGCAAAAAAGTTACCAGAAATAAAATGAATACGTATGTTGTTTTCTCTGCGATAACTCTATTCGCATGTGAAAATGAGTTTTACAGGCAAAGTTCGCTTTCCAGCATGCACTTGAAAAATAGAATAATGGTATATCTAGACTATTTAAACAGGGTTACTAAAATCTTGACTTCCTCGCCCTTGGCGACATATTTGGCAACAGATATGATATCTACATCAAATCATTGAAATGCTCCATGGTCAAACCTTCTAGAAATTTCTATGAGGCTATATAAACATCCATGAAATTCATAAAAGTACTAGTAGAACTGTCCTAGAAAACAGTTTCTGAAGCTCTGAAAGGCTTGTTTGTAACGCGAGGGTGTTTTCCATTATTGTAAATAATCCCTTATATTTGTTTGTATATATATATATATATCAATTTGTCTTCGTAAACTCATTTATTCTTCCTTGTCAGTAAATAAATCGGTACTTACGTATTCTATTGGCCAGCAACATTATATGAAACGAAGAACATGGTTGTCAATTCAGGGAGTATGACACATAGGAAATGTGTAAAGCCAACTTGGCGAGTTATTATCAGAGATGGAGATCATTGCAATAATACGTGAGTAACAATATATATATATATACATAAATCTGTTATTTTTCAATTAATTGAAGTCTTCGGCTGCTTTCCTCCAACTAAAGTTTGCAACAGTATGTATTACTGCTGATTTTGTCAGAGAAAATTTATGTTCCTTCACAGCTGCTCCCCCTTTCCCCAAAAGTATTATAAATTTTTTCAAAACTGAGCTCAAAAACTCTCATCTACAGCAAAAGATATCCGTTGGCTCACAAAATGAAATCTTGAAATGATTAAATAAAGCAACAACTATATACCACGAGTTTTTAAAATTACATAATTTCATGAAATACTTCCTCTATTAATTTTTTAAAACAAAGCAGATTATTCTGACATGATTCCTTGTCATTTATAACTTCTGCGAAAAACATCAAAACTGTATTTTTTCTCTATCCGCAACTATTTTTATCTCGTATTCAAAAACCATTTTAGGGATGATAAAAAAATCGTTTTTCATATATTTATATCACATTTCAGTCCATGCATGCAACTTTAATGGCGCATTTTATTTTTATTGTTCCACTTTTTATTACTGACTTAGTATATTTTTTAATGTATCCACGACCTCGAATTTTCCATTTCCTTACCATTTAATGATCCTTACACGTACAGATTGCATAGAAAATTAATCCCAACAACCATTACAAATATTCAAAGGATAAGAAAGTCCTCATACAAGACTAATAATAGCGGTTCTATAATGATTGGAAAAAGCTTTCGAATCTCCTTTCGGAAAATACTAAAGAAATCATGACATAAAAGGGTGGATCCGTGATCCGATCAGTTCAGATTAATGAGTTTCCATGTAAATGCTCTTGATTTCCAATGGCAGAAAAAAAGCAAGAGCAGAAAATATTAGCATAAGTCAGTGTTTCTCAAACATTCTACACTTGCGACCCAATTTTTAATCATAATTTTCATCGCCCCCCCTCTATGCAATAACAATGTACTGAATTCAAAATTAATATACTTTGTCGGAAGGCTACAACATCATTTTAGTTATAAACCTTACAAGGTATATAGATAAGTATTAAATTTTGCCATAATATTATGACATGGTCATAGGGAAACTTGTAATTACTAAAATTGCTCTTAATTTGGTACTGTTAAAATAATAATGAAATGCATTGTGTACAGTATTGATACATTTATAAGTGTATTATGTGAGTGTAAATGTGCATATTATTTTTGTATTATGTAGAGACGTATTTTGTTTTGCTTCCTTTCAGTAAATTATAATTTTTAAAAATAATCTTTTGTTTTAAAATTTTTTGATTTACTTGCGCCTCCTTGTAAGGTTATTACGCCTCCTAGGGGCACGCGCCCCATATAGTTTGAGAAACGCTGGCATAAGTTAATAATATCTTTAAGAAACAACAACAAATTTCTGAAATATATTGGGTTTTGAATGGCTTCTGTGAATCTTGTAAATAAGTTTAGTAGTAATGTAACTTTGCAATGTGTAGAATATAAAAGGGAAAAATATTTTTGTCCTGAGAGTTGTATTAAATTTCTTTTCAAAATCTATCACGTGAGACTTCTATTTATCCTTTATTTTAAAAAGGATTTTCTCTCTCTATAATGTTATACTGTTATTTTTAGTGATACAAACAAAGTTTATTTCTAGAGGTTAAATTAAGTAATATACAACTTAAAAATTGAAGATTTTAAATATGAATGAAATAATATTAAATAAAATTCTGAATCTCTAATTAAAAGTATTAGTCAATCAAGTATTGTGTGCTGGAAATTTTTTTCACAGTTTCTGGTTAACTCCAATATAGTTATACTAATAAAAGAAAGAAGTTGTGTATGTATATAGGCAGGTGTAGCCTAGAAATGGAGTGACTTAAATGCATGAAATTTGAAACGCTGGAATTATGGGTGAGGATGCCAGGCTTCCCAAATAGATTTTTTGGAAACAAGCTTTAATTTTTTTTAGAAAACAATGTAATTTTGAAGCGTTTTTTATAGATCTAGTAATATGGCGTGTCAAATCATTCTTTGAAAGGGACAAAATATTTTTTATGTAGTTTTTTTTAAAATCATTTCATGTTTCAGTTATTATCTTATTAATTTGTAAGTGTACTGATAAATTAAATAAATGTATGTATTAATCTGTGAGCAGTTGGTTACTCGATACTAACGTTAATGGTCAAGCGGTTTTATTTCAATATTTGCCCTGCTAATGTTGCCTATTATTGCATATACTAATATACTAATACTTGCATAAGACTAATTTTTTCCTTCATTTTTTTCCAGTTATATTTATTTAAATTAGTTTAAATGATCTTTTTCTACAGTTTTTAAATTTAGTGTTACTATTGTAATTTCTTTTTTCAATTTAAAAGTTTATAATGATTCTTTGTTAATGAAACTTCCAAGAACATGTCCTGAACCCTTCAAAACACCACGTGGTCCTAAATGCTTTAATTACCCACCTAAAAGGAAAAGTAATTTTAACTCTAACTTTATTTTTTAACAAAACCCCCGCATCCACCCTTCCCACAAAACGTTTATTGTGAGATGTACAATATTTTATCAGCCTCCGGATCAGATCATACCAAGCCATTACGTGAGTAAAGAACGCTTTCGAAGTTTCCGTGAGAGTGTTAAATAAGCAGAGATCTTATGAAGTAAAAAGAATGTTTTTTTCCCCATCATAAGCTTGTGCGTGTGTTTTGATACTGTTTTTATGTATAAGTGTGTACCAGTGGCCCACACGAGAGGGATCCTCGGGTCCGAAACCCCCCATAGCCCTTGATTTTATTCTATTGATTATAATCCTACGTATATAGTATGTAAAATTTAAATAAGTATTTGTTATTAATAATTAGTTTTGATAATTAATACTTATTATTTATTCAATAATTAATTTTTTATTATTTTTTGTTCCCGAAAATCGACAAAATCAAAAGAATATGTTGGGCGGCGTATTGGAGCATGATACGGAGAATGAAGGAATTTCGACTTTGAGCCCGTGGCCGCGGTAGCCAAGTGGTCTAGGCATCGGATCGGGCTAGAGTGTCATGAGTTTGATCCCAGTACCACTGAAGATCCGCCGTGTAGGGGAGCGATGGTGTGGTGTTGTAGTTAGGAGGGGGGTGCAAGCTCAGGTGTCGTCCACGTCACTTGACCATGGTTCAAAATTCCGCGGACCATCCTCAAAAGCCTTCGTGTATCTAAACAGTGGGACGTTAAAATTCACTCACTCATTTGACTTTGACCCCCCCACCCTCCTTGAAAAATTTCTGCGTACGTTACTGTTGTGTACACTTATTTGCATAATAGGGCGCCAAGAATCTTCAAAACTCAAACCAAACCTTTTTTTTAATGTTTATGTCGTAATTTCTTTTCTGTTTAGGATTGTTTCACATTTGTACTCATAACTAAATTAAGGAATTAGAAGCTATAACAATTGCAATACATGTGTGTGTTTTCTTTTTTGTTCTCTCTCTCTCTCTGAACCATTCCTTTAATATTAAACTAATTACAAATAATCTACACAACTCACATATTTTTATACAAAACATTAACTCATAGAGTAAAAGAAGAAATGAAACTAAAAAGAAGTATTTCTATGATTGTAAAAATGAAATAAGTAGCATTCATATTTAAATGATTGTATTTTTTTATATTTTAATCCAAAGCGAAGACTTGAGCAACGAATCCACTTCACAACACATTATGTGAGGTATAACTACCTAAAGTGAGAGCTTCGTGATGAATATAGCAATGATCCCAATTTAAAATTGAGAGAAGCATTTTTTTAGCTCAGTCTCTAATTGAGAAAAAAAAATGCAAGTATATATTAAATCATCCTTTTCACATTCAAGCATAGTAACAGTACAGTTAAGGGATGGCCAACTCACGGCCTGCCAAGAATAGTTTTATGGCTCGCGAGATTCTTTACAAAATATGATTCTGTAAAATATTTTTGTTTTTAGTGCAGTGTTTTGTAACAAATGAATCCCATAATTGTTTCTATTTTACCATGTTTTTATTTACTCGTTTTCTTGTCTGTTCGGGTGGAATTTTGTAATTGATTTTAAACTAACTTCCCGATAAGCTAGGGACTTAAAATTTGTTCCATGGCTTAGAAGTGGATGACAATGCATGAAAATGTGAAAAAAGAAGCTCTAGTCTGGAAGTCGGGCCCCCAAAGAGGTGGGCCCCGATTTCGACAAAGTGCCCTATAACTCCGGAACTTACACGATCAAAGACCACTTATTGATAGAACGGGTTGAGTCGCGTCTACGTACAAAATTTCCTGGCTCTGGGGTCAAAGAGGTCCCAGGTTACCATGTTTTTTTTTTTAAAAAAACTCGCTTTCTTGTAAGTTTGTACAGGTGGAATTTCGTAATTGATTTTAAACTGATTTCTCGATGGTCTAGAGACTTGAACCTTGGACTATAGCTCAAAAGCGGATGATAATCCATGAAAATGGTTTTAAAACATGGTATATATATATATATATATATATAATTTTACTAAGAAAAGTATTATTATCACGTTGTTTCAGTTTTTATAGATACTTAGAAGAAGGCAGTACAGTATTACAGCGATAACCCACCGCATCATGCTTGATTCCTTTACCTTTTTTTAATTTACACCTGCGAATAATTTTTTTTTCAAAAACGAAATTCATCAAACATCATCACACTCAAAAATTACCGAACCAAAAACTGTAACATCAATTGCCGAGTGCAAATACACGCATTGAAATCGACTTGCAAAAAGAAATGAGAAACAAAGGTCTCCTTATTTAAATAAATTGTTGTTGTCGTGTCCTTCCCGCAGGGAAGGAATGATAGTTGTCATTGCTTGTGAGACACAGGTTGGACTTCTTAACGATAGATGTGGACACCACCTATCTCCACCTCCACAATTTTGGCACGGAACTGAAGGGGAGGGAAATATTCTCCAGCCCTCTGCACTCGTGGTTTCTGCTGCGACCGCCCACAAGACTTTTGGACCCACTGATTTAACGAGCACGTACTCCGTCTATACTCGGTGGTATTTAGTGGCATCGAACCCAGGCCCCGAGGTCTGGAGTCCGATACTCTAACCACTAGGCTACCCACGGCCCATTTAAATAAATTAAACATTATTTGATCATTACATTATAACTATTATATTATCCATGTTTATATACATGAAAATTAATTAAAACAATTATAATAATTTTTATTCTGTTTTGATTTTCATTCCAATAAATGTTTCTAATGTGTGGGTTCAAATTTAACACAAAGATACATATTTTTATATGCGGCCCGCGGGTCCATATTATTATTGAAGTGGCCCGCAAGGTCATTTGGTTTCTGGTATAGAATTATAATTTGTTTTCTTATGTTTTAAAGTTGTGTACTTTACGCATATATAGTTGTTATTTTGTTTTTATTTGCCTTGCCAACTTTTTTTTTATTGAAATACAGATATAAGAAGAAAAATATAAAAATCACCATTTGATTTCATTAAAAACATCATTTTTAAGGCTTACATTCAGCTTTAGAAAATGTATATCCGTGTGCTTATACGAGTGTGATGGGGTTTTTTCTCTTTCTGAGTAATTGAATTTGATCCTGCAAATTATTCTAAATTTTGTTCAACGTCATCTACCGAAAATATAACTTTTTCACGTCCTCCATTCAATGACTTCATATTTTATCTGCTGAAAAAGAAAGTTCTAACTCAAGAGATTTATCGAGTGCCCAACTCAGTTAAAGGAAAATGGCTTCATCGTCTTTTAGAAAACTCGATCTTCACACAAAGAATTGCTCCAGCAATTTTTATTGCCTCTTCTCTGATTTATGGTCCCCGCACCTCCCGACGAAGACAACTTCTTAATGAGCGAAGGTGCGCGGTTCAGGTTCATTAATAACTCCACCTTTTTCTCTTCTCTACAGTTATTAGTGTCCAATTAAGCTAATTAAGGGCCCAATAAACGTGTTTGGACCTGAGATGCAAAAGAGGAAAAAAAATTACAACTCTCGTGCTTTATAATCAAGATTTAAAAGCGTGCCGAGAAGACCTTTATTTTATTCCTTCACGCAAAACGGGGGGAAGGAAAGGGTTGACGATCCCCCACCGCTCATGAAACATTCATATCCATTCGTTCTTATGAGATTCCCGAAATGGCAACAACTTCCTCCGCTACTCATCGTTGCCACTTTGCGAGAAGGAATATTAATAGAAGTGTGGCGGAAAAGAAAAATGCTTTCAACTAGGAACTGCCAATAACGACGATCAACGTGTTTCATTTCCTCTGCTTTAAAATTCTGAAAGATAAGACCTTTTTTTAATACTTTTTCAGCGACCAAGCTGTGTGTGTTCGTTCATCCTCCTCAATATTTATGGTTTTCCGAGTGCCAAAGACAAATTCCTTTCTGAGAGAGCGTTTATTTTATTTTCTTGTCATTAAAGTTGTTCCTGCTGAAAAAATGGAAGACTTAGAGTCGAGTTTATATTTTACCTCAGGCGCCATTTGCAGATGGTATTTTGATTGGATTATCATGCTTGCGAAAGCACCACTTTAACTTCTCATTCAAGCTTATAAGACTGAATTCCAAGAAAAAAATACTTCTTGTCTTATAAACTGGAATGAGTTGTATCACTGAATAAATCAATTTTGATAAAATATAAAAATTATTATTGTTAAAGACATGATTATAGTAAAACTAAATTCATATAAACTTCTATACTATTGTATGTGGAAAATATAACTTTAATATATAAAGAAAATCTTATAAGAAACCATGTTTTTCAACTATCTCTAGAACTTAATTCACCATTAAAATAGAATTTGAAACAGACTACTCTTTGTAATGCACAACATTTATCTAAATTTAAATTCCTCATAAATGATGAGAAAATTATGTTTTAGAAAATAATTAATTATGTCAACTAGATGAGTAAATTAAGCATTTGTCATCACTATTTATTTTTGGTAGCTTTTAACTCTGGATGTATTTTTATCTAGCTGTGATTGAATTTTTAAAGGCATCTTACTATGCTTTTAATTTTGTACATTAAGAAATGCACATAAATACATGGCTGTACACAAAAATATAGATGTTTTATATATTATTATTATTATTATTATTATTATGATATGTTACAGATATACCACACTTCATATGCTGTACTAGGAACTTTAAGTATTTTTCTTAAGAACTGTTTTTCTATTTTTTTCCCCCAAATGTATTTATGAAAAAAATGCATAGTGGTTCGTTCATTGCCTTCTGAGACCGCAAAAACTGACATGGGTATTAATTCTGGACACTATAAATGCATGAAATATAGGGAAATTCTAGAAATAATTATTTTAATTCATTAACAGCTGAAGTAAAATAACTATATAGACATGAACTTTAATTTTATTATCTTAAAGGAAAAAAAATTAAACTGATAATTTTTAACAATCAAATTCGTCATATAATACTCTTTTTTTCCTTATATAAGTCTGTTATATACTAATAAAATTTAAAATTCAAAGATATTATTTTTGTGAAAATATATATCAACTTGATTATTAATAATCATTGTACAACAGCAATTGTCATGAAAACAAAAATATTAGTTTTAAATTCTAAAAAAATACATTAAAGATGATTTTTAGTTTTTACTTAAATAACACCTTTGCCTTGATATGATTAATTGACCGAAGGACGCATGATCATTACTTTTTGGCTCAATTTTCATACATTTGATGAAGAAGTTAAATTGTAATGCATATTGCATAAATTATACTAACAAGGGGAGGATATGACTAAGGAAATTCATTTGGGGACGAAATTTTGTGTAATAGTTATAATAATTTTATGGTGTTCGAACCTCAATGTAATAGCGCCAAATGAGCATTAAATTAGGAGAAAATAGTCTTCAAAATTCATACTTATCTCTTATACAGTTAAGTTTTAATCACCTCTAGACATAGTGACGTAAGTGTAATGAACCAGCTTATCACGCGGTTGGGTAGGGTTCGAGTCAAGCGATCGACTTGTTGCTTTTTCCCCAATTAACTTAATTATTTTACAATTAAATAATTTATTTAAAAAATACCCTTTAAATATTTTATATAATTATAAAACAATTAAACTAAGAATAATTAAAATATATATTTTATATATATTATTTCATTACATTAATTATAAATTAATTATAATAAAACAATATAATATATTTTAATATTATAAAACTATTTGTAACTGTTTTATTTATAAATTACAAAATAAAGTATCATAAGTATATATTATATATATATATATATATATATATATATTTAGATTTTTTTTTTACTTATTGTTATTATGGTTATTTCATTATTAATTCTTGCAAATATTTTTGTTTATACATATTTATATTTGTCTACTTGATTTATGGTATTTAATATTGCAATTTATTCTATTCTGTTATATCAACGTGGTTTTGCTTTTGCCTTAGTTTATACAATACTATGTAAAAAATTTTGCTCAAAATTGAGATTAAAAACAATGTTTATCCTGTTTCACTGTCCTAACCAGTGACAGCTTGAGAAATCATAATATTTTGTAGATATTTTTTTTTTCATGGTTCCATGTTCTTGGTTTTCCGTCTGATTTATGCTTATTTATTAGTCTTCTTTTATTATTTATTATATATATATATAATATAAAAAAAATATATATATATAAAATATCATTTAATAGATAATAAGCCTTTTTTAAATAAGTTTATTTAATTGTAAAAATAAATAGAAAAAAAAACATCAAGTCGATCAAGCGACTCGAACCCTATCTGCCCGCGTAGAAATCAAGTATATTTCACCCATGCCACTGCGTTACTGGAGGTAATTAAAACTTATTTGTATTAAAAAGTAAGCATGAATTTCGAAGCCTATTTTCTCCGAATCGACTGCCCATTTGGCACTATTACATTGAGGGTTGAACACCTTAAAGGAGTACTATTATTACACAGTCTCGTCTCAAAATGAATTTTCTTAGTAGTACCTTTCTTTTGTAAGAGAAATAAATACTTTACGTTTTTATTTAAAGAAATTTCTAAATTATAAACAAATGGTGTGTGAGGGAAGTAACGGTAAAAGTATGAAATATAGCTCACCTAAGTGAATTTCTCTCCAGGAGCACTAGGAGGTGGTAGACGAGACAGACTCCCAGCGCTGTGATTCCTTGTTCTTTGGTGAAAAGGGCCAAGAAAGCGCAAATCAGGCTTACTCCCTGCCATGCAATGGAGGCCCTGTAAAAATAGGAAAGTTTCTACTTTACCAAACTTAGGAAAGTAATTATCTTCAATTTAAGTGCAGATAATTCTAACCTTTGATAAAAACTTAATAATTAGCAAACACCCGTAAATCTTACTGGTATTCTTACATGTATTCTGCAGATATCAAGTGTTTTCCAGGAGTGCAAATTTTTACTACTAATAATTTTTCTGATGCTTAGAAACTAATTACAGTATCATTGAAAATAATTATGCTACTATTTTATGTCTCATTGCTTCCAAACAACTGTAATGAAACGGAAGATTGTTTAAAGATTTTAGAAGTTATAACATGGCGTCAATTTTTTAATTAAATTTAAAAAGTATATGTAAAAGATTTTAAGTCAATAAAAATGAATTAAAAGGGAGAAGTTAAAATAAGTTGTTCTGGGAGGAATTACATACACATTAATAAATTATCGAATAAATGTGTTTCTGCTTTGTTCAGAAAGTAATAATGGAAGAACAAAGACCACTGTCCGAGAAATTTGTTATTTCAATTTTTATTTATTATAAGGATAGTTATCAATTTTAATAACTTGAAAATTCACAAACTAAGAGAATTTGACTTATATTATTATTAGATTTACACTGTTATGCTTAAAGAATAAACGTTGACAAAGCAAAACAAAATTGACCATGTGACATAAAAGAGCGAATGTTATATAATTCGTAACATTTTATAATGAAATATTTAGAAAATAACAAGAGGAAATTTAAATTTTAAATAAAAAAACTGAAATATATATAATTATTCACATCGTTAATAAATTACTCCCTCAGTTCTCTCTCCCTATAATTCTTTCACATTTCCTTCAACACTTTTGTCGAAATTGCAATGAAATGAGAATATTTTAGATATATGCAATAAAAATAACGTTTTTGTCACAATAAATGTGTGACGGATCTGCACGGTTCTTTACTAATCCTCTACATATTTCTTTTAAATTTTATTTATTTCAACCCATCTCCACCGGGAGCCAAAGCGTGAGTTATGCAAATGAGATATTTTAAATAAGTTCGGGTTTAGCGAGTTATGAGAGAGGATGAAATGAAATGAGTAATAGTTGTCAAGTGAAGAAGTAGGTTTTGTAAAGTAAAGTGAATCGAACCGTCGGGAATCCAACTCATAGTTGTTGATAAAATTAGTCTATGGAAAAGCTACGAGAAAAGCTGAAGATATAAATCGCACATTAAAGAGGGAATTCTAGCCGTGATCCAATCAAGATCCAAATAACCTACAAGACGAACCTGCCGTAGTTTAAGAAATCAGGTTAGTGATTCAAGAATTGTAATTACGTATACGTGTGTAGTTGTAATTGTACGCGCTTATTCTTCGTGGATTCAGTTTAGATTTCGTAGTTCTGCAATTAGTGACCCCTTCTCATTCTCCACTGTATTTTATTGTTCTTATATTTGAATAGTGTATATCACCTTTTTTTTTCCCTTGATTAAGAAAAATTAATAAATATTGTTATTTGTAAATGTATCTCTTGTGAATTCGTTAACTCGCTTACACATTTAAGTATGAGTAATACTAGACGTGATGAGGATAATGTTAGGGGAGGTTATAATACACGACAAATGTACAAATTATCGTAATTTATATATTTTCAAGAATTTTATAAAAGTACTCAAACATGACTATACGAGGTTCTGATATTACAAATATTAAAGCAATTCGAAAATATGTGGCTTATTTTTAATTGCATCATTTCATAAGTAGAATTGTGTACTGTTATATGCATTCGAATGTACTTAATTTGAACTTCTTGGGTTCTAGATGTGATGACACAAATTACCCGTAGTAGAACCGGGCTGTGAGTTTAAATCTAATGATGTTTAAGTCCCCCTACGTTGGTTTGAAGTTTGAAGAATGGGAACCATCTTGAGTGAGATGTTCATTTTTCGAAGTGGCTTATTGTTACTCATTTACTAACTTAGTATATAACAATTTTCTTGAATGCAGTTGAGAATAGAGATTGATACACTGAATTGCTTTACTGCCTGATTATGAACACGAGGAAAAAGTTAAGTTTGAGTTTTAAATATGAATTTATGCGAACCATTGTTTTTTTTAGACTACGATACTCTTTGAATAAGGATTGTTTATTGTTTCCAGTGAGTGAGTGAAAATTAACGTCGCACTGTTTAGCAACATGAGGGTGCGGCGGTGTCCATCAAAGACCCATTTCCCGTTGGGAACGAGTGACGTCTCAACGGTCAAGCAGTTTCTCGTGGGAAAGTTTCCCAGGGTGGACATACCGGCGCTGATGTCCTAAGGGAAGTCAACCTCTCTGACCTTCCTTGATCTAGCCAACAAAAAAGGGCCGTCGTGGTTCCAAGCCGCAATGTCAAAGTACACCACACGAAGGGGGACTTTGGACAAATAGAAGAACGGTTTCACCGAATACGTCCAAACAGAAGTGACTACCCATCACGTGTCACTTTCGTGGGCGGGACGTATTCCACCTAAAAAGAGACTCTGGAATCCCGAGAGGAGAGAGCTATACCAACGTAGAGACATGACGTGACTTCAACAGTCTCTCCAATTCCAGCCAGCACCTGCGCCCCAGCATTTTTCCAGCTCTCGTTCAACGCAGCCTTCATTAGGGATAAATACCGATGCACTCCACAGTACTGCCTGTAACAGAACATTATCGCACCGGCATAGACCCGCGGCTTAACCCCTGCGGCAAGGGCTTATGGCGACGGTCCGCGTAATTTTAAACCATGATCAAGTGACGCGGACGACACTTGAGCTGGCACCCACCTCTCCTAACTACCACACCACACCAAAGGGAGGATTTTTGAGCTTTCGACAAATTTAACGTGCATCGCTCCCCTAACACAGCGGGTCTTAAAACGTACTGGGATCGAACTCATCACAAGCTAGCCATGATTCGATACCTTGACCACTTTGCTACCGCGGCCACTTTATTGTTTCTAGAGCTATTACTTAAAATGTGCGTGTTTTTTCCACTCATTTTGTATAATATATCTAATTATTCTCTTTATCTCAAGACGAGACCTTCTTTCTGTTTACATGTACACCTTTTGTTGCCACTCAGAGGGTGCTAATAAAACGTTTAGTCAATAAAATAACTATTTTAGATCTTAACATGCCTTATGTTATCCTGGCTTCCTACGAATAAAAATGATGGCATATAATAATATTAAATAAAATATCTAAAAGTACATCTGGTTTTAAACATTTTTATGTAAAGAAAACTATTTAAAAGCAGTTTTATATTTATTTATTACTTTATTTAGTTACTTAAATACAAAGTAAGTATCAGAGATTTTTCATTCCTCTTTTTATAATTTATTATTATAACAAATATTTATCTATAACCAAGTCTGCTCTGATTTTTTCATTTCTTATGACATTTAACTGTATTATTATTTCATTCATATAAATAAAATAACATTTCAATCTGAGAAATCAAGAAATAAACTTTAACCGAAGATGGATCTAAAATGCAAATTACAAAGCAATGATTGTCCCCAAACCTGGACCTACTTTAATATTCACTTAAAGACGCTAACTAAAACAGCTTAAAATACATTATTCAAATTACTTCCCAATCTCTCTTTATCAGTTCAAATAATATAGAAAATAGTTGACTTACGCTAGGGGAGAAAATGAGATTTCTCTCAAAATTTACATTCATTAAACCTTTTAATAGAGAAACAACAGCCAACTTAAAGTCCGAGCATAATGTAACGCAATAAGCTGATCACAGGAGCGTTGGTAACTAAACATTATTAGGATGCATCAGCTGTCTGTAAGATGGGCTTTTAGTCCGAGAAGGGGATATCGAAAGGGTGATATTAAAACTTTTCATTTAATTAAAAGGCTTCGAAAGGACACTCAGATGACGCTTGGTAAGCACTAAGCATCACGGGGCTTAACGTGAGATGGAGATCAATAAAGCGAGTTGATCAAATAGTCTATAATAAAGCATTAAAATGAGCCTTAGATATGTTTGGGAACTTTAAGAATGCAGCTAAGCTGTACATTATTCTTTCTTTTTCTGCCCCTTCCTTTGTTTCTAATGATGTCGAATAGCAAAAATTGTCCTCTTGCTTGATTATGAACTAAAGTTTATTCAATGTGTTCTATTAATCTTTTTTGAAATTTATGTATGTAAATATGTTTCTCACGTGGCTCATTTGCATTTACTTTATATGTGAATTTATTTTATTTGTATTTATCTTACCTGTATGCTTGAATAGATCCGCATTCAAATATCTAGCAACCACTTCTTTTTGCCTGCATCTTCGATACTTTCAAGCATCTGGCAGCAGCTTTATTCTGTATTCGTTAGGTATGTTACTCGAATCTTCGTATGAAGATAGATAGGTTGAACTTTAATACTTGTGTTTGTGCAATTTGATATCTTATATGCTGCTCTATTTAATGCTACTCATTTCATGATTTAATTGTATTAACTGTGAGTATGGTTCAGTACTTTGTATTTTCTTAATAGTGTTTCACGCACTTTTCGAATAAATCTCCTCAAATATTGACATTTGTGCTCGAAATCTTTTGTGTATAGTCAGTCCTTCTTTTAAATTCATTGGAATGGAATTATATCTCAATATGATGCATATATTCTTTTGATTTGGTTAAAGTTAAAATTTTCCCACGCCTTTATTTAAACTAATTTCAAACATCAGAGTTTAGATTTAATTTATATTATTTTACTATGGAAAATTAATATCTCAATGATCCAACTGGGAAACCCTCATATTTTTCTTAATTGATTTGTGTCAATTTTTACTTATTGTTATACGAAAGATTTTGCTACTGTTTGATTATATAAGAAAATTTAATAGCTTCATCAGATTTTTCTACCACTTTCCCTTATAGGTGTTAACATGCCAATCTATCTTATTCTGTATCTTTCTGTTCTGTATGAATAATAAAATGTCTCTTTTAAATGGTGAATTAAGTTTTTCAGCTATAAGCCAATTTATATTTCGCAATGACTTCTTGGATGTAATGCAGTTAAAAGAAAATTATAGTATTGAAGAACGCTTCGAATAATGATTTGTTATAAATACTGAGAAGACTCAATACATCGGAATCTTTTAAGTGAGTTATCTGGTATTTTTTAAATCCAAAATCTTATTTGGGAAAATTACTACGCCATGAAGAAATCAACAAGATTAAACGAAAATTAATACAAAATTCACTAATATTTGTACAAAGAAATGGTTAAAATTTAAAAGCAAGAAAACATTATTGACTGTTTGAAATTAGAATTTGGTGTAGACAACTTTGTTTTTTTACTAATATACTTTTTGTATAACACAGATTTTTAATGTCTGTCCGGAGAAGAGCCTTCTGTATCGTTTGTAAGTATACCCAAAGTTCATCTGTAGAAGCTACAGAACGAAGATCTCGAGACAGATACTGAACAAAGAGTTTCCACACATGTTTATTAAGCGATAAATCCGGGAATAAACAGACCAAGGAAGAAATAGTATCTGTTGCGATGAAAGGAAGTCAAACATTCCTAGCAATATGTGAAAAAGCCTTTTTCTGTTGGAATACATTTCCTATAATCAATTGAGGGAAGATAAAAGCTTAGGGCTCATTGATGTATCATTTGCTGCTAAGATTACCCGCAATTCATAGTAATTGAAATCATCCATGATCAGCAATTGCACCTCAGACCATAACTCCGAGTATTCGTCCACTATAGAGTTCGATAATGTACTCCACAAAGTAGCATTTACCAACATAGCTTCTGACATGAATGCGGCTATCATGATACCACAAAGTTATAGCGAAATTCATCAGAAAATTCCACTTGAAACCAATCAGCAAGCCAGCACCTATACCCATGTTCCCATTGTAGCCGCAGGCACTGATGGTTTTGTGTGAGGGGAATCTTAGATAAAGGAGTTCTTGCTTGCTGTACACGATGCAGCTGACATCGACACATTGATGAAGCAGACAATGATACATTTGAATTAATTTACCAATTTGTTGCCAATTCACTAAATGAACCTGTACGGTTCATAAGTGCCTTACAACTAGATGTTTTTCAGTGCTCGTTGACGTCACCTTTTGGGGTTCACTTCTTGAATTCCGAGTTGTCCTTTTCTAGTTAATATACTGCTTCTAAACATGTATCACTGTGTTTCTCTTACGCTGCACACGAGTGATTATTGCTATGTACTGTTGTCACCAACATTCTGAAGTATCGAAAAGTTTGTTTTCAATGGATACCCCGTATGCTGTCTAACCACCACAAGACACAACAAATGGGGCTTTTACAGCATTTTTTGGACTACAGATACGACGGTGACGACTTTCTACATCACATAGTGGTAGGGAATGAAACGTGACGTTACCACTTTCCGACATGAAGGGAAATCCACCCGCATGCAATGAAAACATCGCGACTCAACTAGGCTAAAAAATTTCAAAGCTCAGCAATCAACCGGAAAGGTGATGTTGATGGCATTATTTTTGGACGTGCAAGGACCCCCATTACTGTAGTTTAAAGAACCATGCGTCTTCGTCAATGCCCAATGGTACACCCAGACACTTGATAAACTGCATAAAGCTATCTAAAATAAATGTCCAGGCATGCTGCCATCAAGTGTCATAATTTTGTATGACAATGCAAGGCCGTATGCCACCAAGGTTTGTCTCGAGGCACTTTCCGCAAAAAGTGGGAAGTCCTGGAACATCCAGCTTACAGTTCAGATCTGTCACCATGCAGCTAACCCCTCTTTGGACCGATGAAGAAAAGACAGATGGGTCAAAGGTTCCACTCCGATGGCAAAATAAATGCTGCAGTTCTGAACGAGTTCCATAATCAACCGACATTGTTCTTCGCGGACGAATTCGTAAACTTCTTCACCAATGGGACGTCTGCCTAAACTCCTTGGATGATTTGTTTTGACAAATTTTATATAGATTTATCTAATTAAATATTGTTGTTTCTTTCTATCAATCTGTCTTACTCTTGTCCTCGCGCATCTCGTGGATACACACCTCGAATCACTTTCATTTGAACATTCCCATACATAAAAATATATATTTAATTATATTTTCTTCGAAATGGTTTTCAGTGAAAACTTAATGAAACTAATCTACAATCTTGACTAACTTTTTAAACTTATATATTAAATTCATCTGAAGTTAGTGTTAAATATATTTTCATCTCTTTTTATTTTAAAGTATGTATTCGAAATAAAGATATTTGTCTTCTTTGTCCCATACTTTAAGAAACTAAGGAAAAAAATAGTTTATATAATTTATTTTATAATTTTAAAACAATGAAGAAATTCATCATGATATGTCAAGTAATGTAAAGGAAAGATGGAAAAATGTTGGGAACTAGGAAACAAAATTGAAAGATGACATGTGTGTTGCTCATACACTGTATCAATTAATGAAATTCGTTTTTCAAGTGGTTTAATTTCATTATAAAAACATGGAAAAAAAACATGTATTTTATTTCTAAAAAATATTATTTTGCGATTTAAAATTTTTATTAAGGGAAAATTGCTTCTGGAGTAGTGGGATGTGTATGCAATATTTCTTGAAAACTTAGATACCTTTTTAGCCTCAACGCGATTTGTAAAGAGATGAAAAATATGTTTTTATCTCATACATACAAACATAATCCACTAGTGCAAGACAAAAACCCATTTTTAGAAGGGAAAGGGTATGCTAAATTTCTTTTGGCCCTCGTCCTCATTTGGTGAAACGAATAAGTAAGAAACGACAAGTTCCATTTTAGATGTCAATCTTGCTGTTTGGCTGTATTTCTTTTCGAAATGTGTGTTGTTCTTGCTAAATAGATTTTTTTGCAAGGATGGGTTAAAATATGCATTGGAAAGTGTTTAACAATTTCACATTGTAGAAGGGTAAGCTTATTTGTATGATTTTCTTAACCAAATACTTTTTCTGAATATTCATATTAATAGAGAATAATTTTAAGTTTTAAAGCTAACATTTCTTGTAATTTTGTAAGTTTCATTTTTGTAAGAAATGCATTTGAGAGATACAATATACAACACACAAAGTAAAAAATATTCAATTAGAGTGTCCAAATCCTTTAGATATTACTTGCATTAAATTAAATAATTCCTTAAAACTGAATGAAAAAAATTCAACAAGACTTCTGATTGTTTATAAAGATCACTCAATTGATTTATTTTTCGTTAAGTAAAATATCCATAGTGTAGAAATAAACATATTATACTGTATTCAAAGAAAATAAAAACAAGATAAAGCTTTTAATTTTTAAAAACAAAGATTTAATCTTGAAAAAGTTACAATAAAATTCTATATCATCATTATAAAAAAAGCATGTATTGAAAACGCTACTGTCCATTTACACAGTGTTTAAAGAGATAAAAATTTATTAAAATAGTTCGTTGCTGAATATATTTAATTGAAAATTTCTATTAAGAGACACTTTTTTTTTCATCCAAGGCAAGTGTTTTGTTATCTAACAGTCTCTTAAAAAGTTATCTGTAACTTTGTACTCTCCAACAAAATACAAGGTTCGCACTATCCTCTACTCCTCCCCCTCAAGAGTCCTCACTAATTGAATTTTCTCTGACGCTAGTAACGAAAAAAAGGACTCAAAAGAAAAAAAAAAGAGAATTACCATTGAAAATTACTTTTTGTTACGTTTCACTAAAAACTTTGTTAGCTAAACACGAGTTGAAAACGAAATTGACCGAGATAACGATTCCAATAACGCTAGAGAGATAGAAGAAGTTGAGAAAAAAAAGTTTTTCATCCCTCGACAACTTCTCGAAACAAAAAACATTAAAACGAGGCAGAAAACTTTACGTTGGGCCTCCACTTCTTCCAACTAAACGATAAATTGATTTTTCCACCGTGGAGCTAATTATCAGGTAGAGTGGGCGCAGCGCCTAATTCCCGAAGTGGCGGGGCGGCCATTTTGAGGATGAAAAGATCTTCCTTTAATTACTCATGAGGGCCACGAGCCCCAGTTTTGATGAACAACAGAACTCGCCTCGGTCCTGGTGGGAAACTTTATTAAGATTTAGAAAAGTCTACTTAAACAGTGGTTGCGGTGAGGATTAGGTACGTCATAAGCCAATTTCATAAATGCAGTCACGGACCGTTTATTTTTGTTTTGGAATAATGAAAGAATATAAAAAATAGCGATTTTGAATTTGCTGAGCAGTTTTTTGAGCTATTATTCCACATAAATTGTTCCTTAAGTACATAGAGGAGGAGGTATAGGGAACGTCATTAGACTATTCACCCATTTCAAATGGTCTGAAATTTGTTGTGCTATATATATTTAAGGGGTCAAAATTGACGAAAATCGGCCAAAAAATCAAATCTAATTTTTTTAGAATAAATTATTTTTATATACTTTTTTCCAAGCTAACAAAACTTGAAAGTTCTACGGTTCAAAAACACAGAGTTGTGATAACTTTTACGTTTGTTTTTATTCACATCTCAACGGCAAATCAAAACTTTAAACTGACTTATCTCGGAAAGATAAAATAACTAGTTTGTCTTCATTTAAAATGCTAAGGCTTTTTTTCTATTTTGCCTAATACTTGGAAATTTTTTTCACTTGTTGCTAATAGTACATGGAATAAAAGTTGGTATGCATTTTTCAATCAAAGTAATACTTATTTTTTAAAAAAAAATAACTGAAATTAGAATTTAATCATTTTTTAAGGAATTTTCAATAAGCATTCATAAAAGGGAGTATTGCACGAATACCAATTATGTTATCGCAAAACCCATACCAACTTTTTTATACATAGTTTGACGTATTTGTAAATGGAATTTCATATAAGTACGTCAATTTTTGTAGGAGGAGTAGCATTTTAAAATCCCTTCATAAGTTTCAATCTTTTCTCATAAAAAACTTAAATGGTTAGCTTTTTATGAAATTTTGAACACAAAATCTGTTTTACATCATACATACATATAAGAGACAACCAAAAAAAATTATGAAAATCATTAAATTAAAATTTTTTGTGTAAATCGTACCATGTCCCCTTAATGTTACAACTCAAATTATAATTTTTATTTAGTGAATGAGACAATACTTAAAAAGAACTAAGAAGAATCTCCAGAAGGTGATTTTGAAAAATAAACGCACAGTTGGTATTGTATGAGAAAATTTAATGGGAGGCCATGCATAAATAAGCTGAAAATTTCTTGATTCTTGTTCCCTACAACGCACATAAAACCCAGTGAATCAATCATACTTAAATAATTGTTTTTCTAGATAATATTTAAAAGAAATACTTCTTATTTTTGTTTCTTCAATATAATTATTTTTAAAGAAATATCAATCAAACATTTAAACCAATAATTTTTCCAGAATTATGCTTCAAAGTAAAATCAATTTGTCTTTCTATTATCTGGTAGAAAATATTGAGTAATATGACTCGAAATGATTTCCTTACACTTTAAAAAAATAATTAAACGAGAAAAAAAAGGATAATATTTTTCGTAAAAGAAGTAAATAATTTTCTCACTTGGAACAAGCGATGAGAGCTGATAGGTAAAATACACAGCACAGCACATCAGCTCTTCCTACGATGTTAGATACCTGAAAAGAGAAAAGAAATATATTTTCACTTATCTACATTATGCAACTAAATAATTTAAAGGATCATTACTCTACTTATTACTTTACAATTACAAAATTTGCATAATTATAAAAAAAAATGTTTTGACCTACGAAAAAGTTTGGAAGTTTTAACTATGTCTTTTGATTTTACTGTCTGTAAAGTGTGTTTAAGAAATTCTGAAACCGAATTTTTATTTTAATGAAAAAATATCTTTTTCTACGAATTACAGTCCTCTGTGGCTCAAAATACGTTCCTTCTGTGTTAATGCAGCGTTACCACATATTCTCCTCAACATTTGAAAATTGCTTGAGAAGCATTTCTTAATACGGATAAAATTACTTCACACTTGATTTTCAATATCTGAATGTTTGGCTACCTGAAATGTTCTTGATCTCGGTGAGAATATGAAATACGAACTAAATGTAACCAATAATAAAAAAATATATAAAAAACTTGCTTAAGGGGGTTTTTTTGTGGTTTTTTTGCTGACTCCCAAAAAATTTTCAGCCGTTTTGAACTTGCTTGGCAATTATTTTTGTGTCAATTTGAGCTTACTAAACTGGAAAAAACAAGTACCTACAAGGTAATATACATATAAATATTAAACTCATCAGGATTTTGACGTTGTTTAAGGGGATTCTACATCATCATTTACCACTTCGAAATTTGAGTTAGTTAAGTTTAAACGTTGAAATATCAGCTTGAACCGACCCAAGAACTGCAAACTCTGTTGAAAACATTCCTAAAACTCACCAATTAAAGCAGGAAGACCATTAAATAATGACTAGGGAGATTGCAAAAGCTATTACTATGTCCAAAGAAAGTTTTTGCCACATATTGAACCAAGATCTAAACGTGGGCAACCTGATCATACATTAGGTGGCGCATTTGGTTCAAAAACGTAACAAAATGAACATTTGCATTTCTTTATTCTCTTTTGCATTACATTTCTTTAGGAGCAATTCAGGCGTGATAAATAGAAGTTTTTTGTAGATTATTCACTTCAGAAGAAACATGGATTCAACATTACAGAACAGAAACGAAAAAGACGAAGAAGAGGACCGTAATGAGAAAATCGGATCCTAAAATGTCGAAAAATCCTTCTGTTAGGAAGGGGATGGTGATAGTCTTATGGGAAAGCCATACAATTGCTTCAGTAAATTATTTTAAAGATGGAAAATACATTACAGGAACATATTCAGAGAAGTGTTACTTGAAAAACTAAAGGCATAAATTGTGGAAAAACGACAATATTTGCAAAAGAAAATAATTTATTTTCACCTAGACAATAGTCCATTGCGAGGTTGCGATGCCAAAAATTTACGAATATATGGTCTGAGTGTCTTGACCATCCGCTTTTCTTGCCAGATCAGGCTCCAAGAGACTTTTTTGTAGTTTTCTAAGACAAAAGAAGCATTCGGAGGACATAGGTTTTCGTCAAATAAGGAGGATATGCAGCAATTATTTTGAAAAGAATGATTCCCTTTATTATTTGGGCAGCTTGAAAAGATAGCGATATTGCTGAGAGAAATGTATAACCTTATAAGGTGACTATTCAAAAAATAAAAGTAATTTTAAAAACTATAACTTTTTTCCATGTTAGATCAGAAGCCTTTCAGACAGCACATTTATTTTTTCTCTTCTTGTTAATTTATAATTATTTTTAAAAACATTTTTGGAGATTCTTTGGTGCATTTTCCCTTTATCGCATGAAATGTGACACCACTGTGGGGACACAAAAACGCCAATCATGTGAAGTGCGACACCGAGCAAGAAGTGTTTCCAAACAAATAACTTTTTATGTTTTCTTCGGCATGGGTTTTCACCATGTTTTTATTAACTCACTTTATTCTCTGTCAGGGTGGAATTTCGTAATTGATTTTAAACTAACTTCCCGATGATCTAGAAACTTGAAACTTGGACCATAGCTCAGAAGAAGTTTTAGTTTGAACCCGGGCCCCAGAAGAGGCTAGTCCTGATTTCAACAAAGGGCCCCATAACTCCGTAAGTTACAGCACGGCTCGAGTAGCACTATAGCTTCGATAGCACGGCTCGAGTTGCGCGTACTTATACGATTTAATGGCTCTGGGGTCAAAGAGGGGCCCCCAGGTTATCATGTTTTTTTTATTAACTCCCTTTCTTGTATGTCTGTTTGGATGGAATTTTTTAAATTGTTATTAAAATAACTTCCCGATGATCTAGAGACTAGAAATCTGGATCATAGCTCAGAAGGGGATGACAATGCATGGAAATGTGAAAAAAGAGTTTTAGTTTCAAACCCGGGCTCCCGAAGAGTGGGCCTCGATTTCAACAGGAACTCCGGATTCTCCGAAACTTACGCGAATTTACACGCACAAAGACCACCTGTCGATAGCACGGGTTGAGATGTGTCTACGTATTCGATTTCGTGGCTTTGGGATCAAAGAGGAACCCCCAGATTACAATGTTTTTATTGGCTCGCTTTCTTATATGTCTGTCCGAGTGGAATTTTGTATTTGATTTTATACTAACTTCCCGATGAGCTAGAGACTTGAAATTTGGACTATAGCTCAGAAGTGGATGATAATGTATGAAAATGGTGAAAAATACTGGGTACATAAAAAAATTATTTTATCAGAAAATTATTATTTAAACCATCAAAGTGGGTTGTGGTTCATAGTACATTGAATTGAGTAACGTGTAAGGTGTAGTAAGTTTAATTATTTGCGAATAAGAGTGAAAAATAAGCATAATTCTTTATTTTTACATCTACACGATTGAATCTAACATAATTTAATTTATCAGATTAACGACTGATAATATTTAGACTCATACTATAGGAATTGGTTGCATACTTTATTTAAACGGAGAAGGAAATAATAAGTAACTAATAAGAAAACATAAACTTATCAAATGTTTCGTAGAATAATTTCTTGAATTGTAAATAGTATGTTAAACCTTTTGATTCTTTGTATTTTAGTTTTTCAATTGATTGATGGTTGATTCTCTCAACTAATTTGTCGTTTGCTTGGTTGCATTAACGTGATTATTTAGATATAAAAAAAGAACAACATTTTTTTAATTTCATCCTACAGAAACGTTGATGTTCTTCCACCAAAAAACTCATTTTATCTTTACTGGGTGCCTAGTAGGAAATGTGCAGATTAACAAGTGTTTAGGAGGTAATGGGCAAATAACTAATTATTTCGAGAAATTAAATAATTTTCTTCACTTTAACGGATTACCCTCGTTAATGGGAGATTCCCCAGATAATCTACAGATTAACTTATTTATTCGTTTTAGCGGTAACATAGGAATTTTGGGAGGGAAAAGTTTTTTCTAATCGTAGGATCGATCCTAGTAATCACGCGCAAGTTCTTCTCTGATGATATATGTTTAAAAACTAGACTGCTAATAGTCATTTCACCTAAGATCGTTGAACGAAATAATGGATTTGTTGCGTGTTAAATGAAACATATCTCGTGGCTAAAACAGCTAGCTGTCTGATATGGAGGGAAATTAAGAAGAATGTTATACGAGCTCATGTATCAAACGCTCATCACTTGACTGGAGATACTTAAATTACAAGATCTATATTCAATTGAAATCAAGTGGGAAATTTTATTAAAATAAATGTATCAGAATTAGGGCTAACTCAGGAGGGTTTCTTCTTAAAAAATGACTAGTGGCTTTTTGATCTTATTGAAAGCTTTTAACTGTCACTTTCTTATAAGTGAACCATGACTTGCAGATGTAAATTTCTGTAAACAGCGCCTTTAATTACAGCTAGAGAGAATTAATATAGTTATAAGCGCGTATTCAAGCTATCCTGACCGTATTGTCTACCACGTTTCATTACTCAGATATTTTGAAGAAGCATTTTCAAAGTTTGATCCAAGACTGTACAAATTCTTTGAAGATTGTACAAGTTGTCTTGGATGTCTTCTAGTTACAATACATAAGAGGTACTTAAATCTTTTTATTAATCACGAGATAATTTTCCCATCATAAGTTACAGTGAACATCTTTGACGAAAATTTGTGATTGGTTGGGTTTCTTCTCGAATTTTCACGTCGGGTTCAGATCGTAGAACTATCCAGCTACGAAATTCTCAGAATAACTTTTGCAGGGAGTGTTGGGCCACAATATCACTGAAAAAATAAATCATGGTTTTCATATAATTCATGTCTCCTATTTTAGACGTATTTTGTTCAATGGGAGTGATTTTATGGCAAATAATATTTTAATTCTTTACAAAATCATTCCTTTTTTTTCTTGTAATTCTTTAAGAAAATTGGTATGAATTATTACATGGATATTTTATATTGTATCATAAATTTCTTTGAATGGTATGAATGAAAAATTTCAAGAATTTCTTTCGGAAAGAAGCTTAAAAATATTTGATGAATGAGAAATATTAAGTCAAACTAAATGTACAATTGTTTTAATTGCTAAAATCAAAACTCTATCGTTATTACAGTAGCAGAAACTTTTAATTTCTTTAAATATAACATTCCTCCTTTCTACATCACTGCCAGAACCACAGAGTACATCGGCAATTAAATTAATCAAATCTGCTTCCCATTTAGGATTGAAGCTTACAAATCAATAACCAGTTTTCGACTTTTACCATCGCTCTATTACAAAGATGATGTAGTCATTTTTTAAAAAATTTCTTAAGTAAATTAAAGCACGCGAGATTTCAACCACGCAAACATATGCGTAAGGAATCCATCTAATCGAAAGGGTCTCCTTATGCTTAATTTATGACGCCTTGAGACAAAGACGTACCATAATTTACACTCAGCAGTCGGGGCGGCGCCACCTCCATTATCGACTCATGATCGGCATAGCAATTAAACGCATTGACATCTCCGCATAAGAACATTCATCACGTCGTTTCTCCTAAACCCAATAAATCGGGCAATCACCGTAAACAAAGGCGTTTAAACACACTCCTCACCTGCTCCTGCCGACCCATTATCCCAACTCCAACAAACACGAGAAAATGTTATTTTTATCCACTAATGAATAGTGGGCCGTAGGAAAACTTTGCATAATTCACATCTACTCAAACAAACAACGGAATGAAACTAAAAAGAAGAGAGAGGGGGGGGGGTATTTTAACCGCTTTTACCGCCTTATCACTCACTCTATCCTTCCTGGTAATTAACCCCTAATTCATTCTAATGTTATGCGCGTTTACAGCACCCCTCTCCACTCGGGCTCAATCAAGCAGGTGATAATGTGTGAAGGGGCCCCCTTTTTGGAACGGTCCCTTTTCGTTCCGATTGTAAAGTGCGAGTATGTTCTAAGAACAAACGGCCTTTTCCCAAGAAGCGTTCTTATCGTTAAACGGGCGACATTATCTTAATTAAAATCGGGTGACGCTTAAGATAAGGCCGATGCCTTGAAAACTTTTGTGTCTACCTCCAATATTTGACCTCGGAAAACAACGGGAAGCTTTGTCATTCTAATCTGTTGGGGATCTCGGGAAGAGAAGGAAGAGGAACTGAGGGTGTAAACTTTAAAACAGGAACGAACTAATGTGGGGGATGATGAATGGTGATGAATTTATTAGAGGAGGGAAGCATTATTAGCTCGGAGCTAAGATGCCAGAGCAGTCAATTGAACAAGATGGTTTATTCATGATGATGTAGCATTTTTAAATTTGCTTTAATCTTAAGATGGTGACGTTCCTAGGTTGAGGTAATTAATGTCGAAAGCCCTGTAGACTAGATAATATTATCTACACATTTTTAGCTGCGTTTTTGTGTTTATTTTTTCAACATTTTTTTTTGATTATTTATAAATAATAATGTGTCTCTTATTTGTTTTTGAAGGTATACGTACTAATTTACTGATTATTTTCACGAACTTAAGGGTTGATGATTCAGTCCTGGTGAATGTTTGAATCTTAATCCCAACAAATCATCAAACAATATAACATATTTTGTAGTTAAATCGTAATGAGACTCATAGTTTTTAAATGGCTTGGGAATTTCACACTAGTCCAGATGATGTTCTAAATATCTGCTCTAGGTTTTAAATTGCTTTCATGGTAGCCTAAAGAACCTGACCACGGTAGCCTGTTTACGAGCTTTGGACCCTCGTAGTCTAATCCCGGATTCGAGTCCTGATGCCACTGAAGACCCAACCGTGTAGTGATGCTGATGCACGTTAACTCTGTCACTACTCTAAGTCCTCACATTGAAATGGATTAAAAATTAGGAGATATGGGTGACGTTCTGGCATCGTCCAAGTCATTTCACAACGGTTTAAAATTACAAGGCCTATAGCTAATACTCCTCGTGTTGTTTTAAGTGCGACGTTAATAATCACTCAATCTCTCAGTAGGTTCTAAATTATGAAGTTCTTTGCTACAAACCTCAGAATGACATTAATTTTAATTGAACTAAATAGAAAAAGTAAAAACTACTTTGTCGCTGGCCTTGTAAGACCAAGTTTGCGGGTTCGACTCCAGCCCAAGTCGATGGACTTTCATGATGCAGAAAATCAGCAGCGTCCATGTCGCAAGTTTATGCGATATGTTTAAGTTCCTAGAGTGCCTGTTTGGCTTGGGTACTCGAACACTATTTCGCATCGTCCGAGTTCTGGTGCCTCCATCTGGGGAGGAAACTGAGCGTCAAAATTACATCACGGTGATTTGTATTCCACCTATATGGTGCCACACTAAAAATTGATAGCAGGTCTCGGGGAATGTTCTTAGTCTGAAATGGCAAATGCCAATACCCACAGCCCCAGTGGAAATAAAAAAATACCTAATAAGCTTATGATATATTTTTTAATTCTTAGATTGAAATTTTGGATTTATTGTCACTATATACGCAAAGTATAGCATTAACTTTGATAATTCTACAGGTCTCAAAAAGTTAAAGGACAGGGGATTCTTTCGCCGCTAACTTTTGAGACATTACAGTCAAATTCAAAAGAATAAAAACGAATAACCTTTATAGAAGAGTTTGCAATATACTTAACTTAATGATTTTAATTTAATATTAATGTATGAAATAATAACAATTTTGATGAAAATTCACGCTTTGGAAAGTTCAAGAAGGTGTCTATTTAATGAATAACTGAATAAGTTCAAGCACAGTACATTTTATCAGAATAAAACTGCCCCAATATTAGAAACATGGGGTTCCTCATATGGATCAATATAATGAATTCGTCTGAATTTCTATGACCATTGATAGACCTTTATTGTAAACATACCCTCTCAAAGAGATTCTAGTCCAAATTGTGACTCCACCTCCATTAAAAAGTACTTTTCAACCATGCTAGATTGACGAGGACACTATGTCTTCACTTTCTTCACATCAAAATACAATGAGATTCACGTTCTAAGGCGAACCTAGATTCATCTGTAAAATCAATGTCATCCATCCCTCATACAGTCGACAGGTTCTCTTTCATAATTTAATCACATTTTTACGTGTTTCATTGTATGTGTTTTATTTTGTGTGTTCTATCTATGTATGATGTTTATGTGTTTTATTGTCCCATTTTATTGGGGCGCATACCTTTGACCTACGTTTAAATAATACTTTCATTCTGAAGACATCATCAGACCATAGTAAAACTGAAGTCCTTCACCCAGTTGCCACAAAATCACCCACTATGAAATGAAGTACAGTAATATGTCTGTTCCTTCACGCAGAAGAAGCCAGAAAACGATCGTCAAGAGGAGTTGCAACTCGTGGGTTACCAATGTCTTCTATTTCACATACCAACAATATTTATAAGCTAAAAGCTGCTGTTACAGCAGTGCTTCTCAAACTTTAAGTCCTTGCCACCCAGTTTTCAATAATAATTTTCATTGCGCCCCTCTCCTTACAATAACAATGGAATTCCATGATGTACTTTGACGCTAAAACAATAATGCGACTTTAATTATAAACCGTGCAAAATTATCAAGATAAGTCTTAAATGGTGTATATAATTGTGTATATGACAAACCCATGGGAGTTACTAGTAATTATTTAACTTGTTCTTAACTTAGTTTTGATAAATTAATTATCAAATACATTGTGCAGTTCTGAACATTTATTTACAGACAGATTTATTTACATTTTACAGACATTCGACGAGAGTTTGAACTGAATAAATTCAAATATCAAAATTTGGTACCGGGAGTCGCTACTAGATGGTGCCACCAATGAATAAATCCCACTCTTGGGGTTTGCAATATCTGTAAAGGCTAAAATGACGAAAGAACGCCCATTAAAAACAATTTATCCCTTTAATGGACATTTGCTTAAGATTTAAATCACAACGATTCCTTTTTGTATATCCAATTCTCTTTTACTGATTATCCTGCTCTTATTTATTTGGATTCATATATTTTTCGCAGTTCTTTCTCAAATAAATGACTTCCCATTCCCCATTGAAGTATATTTTTTTCAAATAATTTTTTTGATTGGAATTAATTTTTTTCTCTTTTGACAAAATTCTACCATTCACACTCTTTCTGCGTCAATTTTTCTGCGGGTCATATTAAATATTGCTTTTAATTATTTACAAGAACTTATATCTCCTTTTATTATTCTTTTTATAAACTAGTCAACACTATTGACTTTTCCAACATATCTTTTATTACGCTAGAACCTCATCTTTGTCGCAGATGAGAAAAATACAGTTACGAACTGCAAAAATTAATATATTCCACAAATTTTATTGTAGAAATCAACTATGAATATTTACCCACTAGCGTAACTAATCCTGAGGGGGCCCTATATCAAAATTCCTTGAGGATCCTATTTTGGAACATAATGAAATTGATTGCATTGATAAAACTTATTTGTACGCATCAACTTATTACTCATGTTGGGCCCTTGTATTTTTGGGGCCCCATATCATTCATACAGTTGATACGGCGGTAGCTACGCCCCTGTACTTACTAAATAATTAGTTAAAAGATTATGACAGGCGATTTATTTGGGCTGATATGTATAATTATAACTCCCAAAAGATTTATAACAATATATATGAGAATAACAAACCAAAATATTTAATTTTATTCTGAAAATTGAGCCGTTATGAGCTCTAACAACAAATAGGCTCTTAATTGGCTAATTACACTCCCTTATATCAGCAAAGTGATATTTATACCAAAGCGCTTTTACGTGCCATTAACGTCACGTATGATTAAAGTGTATTAAGCTCTGGTTGCAATTCCTTTCATGGCTTAAGTCTCGTAAGCTTTAGTAATCAATATGATGCAAGTTTCCGCTTCTAAGCTTTTAATGTATATCAGAAAATATATCTGGAATTATTACATTAATGATATTGTTTCCAACAGCATCAATCTGTACTGTGCACGTGGGCAAATTTTATTTACCAAAGGATAAAAAAAAGAGAATGGAAGTAAATTATAAATTCCTTATATATATATTTATATATATATTCATTTTTGGCATTTTCTCTTCAGTTTTTATTCTTTCTTTTTCCTCACCATATTCTAAAACTTTGACAGCTCGTTGTGTGTGTTCATAGGAAGTATCCTCAGACATCAGATATAGGACAGAGTACAGGTTTTCGATCTCAGTTATTGATAAAACTTTACCATTGATTGAGCTTTCTGGATTTCGTGATGAAATCCACGTTAAGAGTTCGAAATGAATAATGGAAAAATGTATTTTTTTTTCAATCTGAAGACAGTTTTCACAGTTTTTAGTTTTTTTTAAATATTTTTTTTGCTGTTGTATTAATTTATTTAGTATTTTAAAAGATCGAAAGAGATGTTTTTAATTCATATTTTGAACATTATCATGAAATTAGTATAAACACAACTTCAAGATGTTTTTAATTAAAAAGAAAAATTTTTTTAAGCCTAAATATAATGTAAAATATTTTAAGAATTGGAGGAGAAAATATAGATTATATCTGTGAACAAAATTTTGTTAACCTCAATTTTATATGTATTTGTATCCTAAAAGAATATTTCTAATAGATAGTTTATATAAAAGCGAGATTCACAATTTTCATCATTTAATAAAAATTAGTAGTTTGGTACTTACTATTAATACTTGGTTCTTTGTAATGTTCCATGCAACTTTCAGATTTCCTTCAACTGATGCCTTATTGAATATTAAGCACACGTATATAAATGATTAATATTTTAATAAAGACATTTGATCCACCTCTAATTATTCTATAGTTTTTGTTTGAATCAACTCCCATATAACAAGAAAAAAGGTAATACAATAAATGTATAAATTCACAAATAAGCTATTCATCATTAGTCTATATCAATAATAATACTTAAGATCACTTGCTCATAATACCGTATAAATGTTTACGAAAATAATGCTTTTACCATTACATAACTTAAAGCTTCTTTTATGAAACTTTCCTTTAAATGTTTAATACTTAATTGAAACAACTTATGTTTTAATTAAAAATCTTTGTAAATGCTTTGTCCTGAACACAGTATTTGCAAGACCACAAGAGAAATAAGTTTTAATACTAAATATTATCATTAATCAATGAGCTTCATTCCATTGCATTTATATATGTTTCTAAGTTTTTTGCTTAATGATATTTGTATATATTTCAGTTGAGTATAAATGAATTCTGTTATAAGTGAGTAATATAAATATGTACTATAAAAAAATCGGCTAGTAACGCACACTGCGAATAACTCGCAACTATACTTTCAGGTTATAATACTTAATTTTTAGGAATATTCGTCATATAACGTGCATCCCCCTCTCTGTTTTTTACAAAGAAAACGAAATGCACGTGCACAATGCTCTTATATTTTGAAGTAATTTATTCGAGGTATTATTTCATGCCTTAGAAAAAATATAGTATACTTCTAGAACTACAACCATTTAAATTCATAAGGAGAATGTCTTTCTTTTAAATAAATGTCTTTCTTTCAATGCATGTAGAATAATTTATTTCTATGCTCATCTTTTTGTATTTTTAAAGCTGTCAGTTTTATAACCGGCGTAAAATGCGCACCCCTGAATTTCGACCTAATTTTTTGCGTCGACAGTGCGCGTCATACACCGGATCTTACGGGGGTACGTACTTTCTTACAACAAACTGAATATTTATTTGTCATCTTCAAAGACTCTCTTTTAATTTAAGAATTCATAATATGGTAGCCGACACTAGATGTTAGAGTTTATTCTAAGTCAAATTTTATTTATAAAGAGATGAACCACATACTTTTAAGATTTTCGAGTTATTAGCATAAATATCATCATCACTGGCCGACAATAGTGAAAGAGATATGAAATGGTTCATCATAAGGCCACTTTAGTTGTATGGGGATGTTAAACTAATTTAGTTTGAGCACTCATTTTATCTTCATTTCGAATTCAATGACATCTATGTATAAAAAAGTTATAAACTTGCCCATACAGATCGACCACGACAAGAAGTCCCGGTTCCACCTGTTGCATCGAAGAGTTCATTCGAATCGAAAGTGAAATGGAGATAATTAAATAAAGTAATGAATGGTCCAAACTAAAATGTGTGTTTTTTTTTATTTATCTGATATATAAAAGAGAATTTCGTATTTAAATAATTAAATTTTGTGACTTAAGTTATAAGAAAAAACATGTTTAATAGAAAATTTAGCTGCACGTTAAAATAGGTTATTTCATGCTTATCGATAAGGAGATAGTAGGAAAATCGGATGTTATCTAACATGGCAAAAGCCGCAGCTGTTCTCGTGATGGTTGATGTATAGCTGGGATTAAATTTTCCGCGTCTGCCAGACATTCTGAATTCGTGAACGTAATGTTAATCCTATGGAAATTTCCCTTTCTTCTTCCAATCTAGACTAGTCCATCGATTTGAAATCAATAAGTTGGATACATAAACCAAAAATAACGAAGTTCTCTCCGGAATTACATTCCCCCTTCGATATTCTAAAATATTTCTTAAGAATTCGAAAAACTGCAAATGAATATTTAAAATTGACATGAAATTATTATCAGAAATCGGAGGTAACAGGCAATTCAGAGAAACTTTCATTATATTTTGCTCTTTAGGATACATTTTACTGATTTTTTTATCAATGTTCTAGTCTGGGTTTGAGGAGGAAAGGGAAAATTCCTCAGGAAAAGCAATGCGTTCATACAATTTGAAAATTGAACCTAAAGGCTTGTAATAAATATCGAGTTGGAGAAAAGCTTGATTTTTGTTAATTAGACCGATTCGTTCTAAGTACGCGTGATGTTTATTAAAATGCCTTGAATTACATTAAATGGATAGTGAATCGCCTTATAGAACGATTGAAAACAATGTATAAAATAGAGAAATTATTTTTGCGTTTTTCCTTCTTTTTTCATTACTACGTAAAACACGGTTAGCAAGTTTCTATTTTCTTATCCCTAATTTCCTTATACATTCTTAACCAAGTTTATGATATTGAAAGAATTTTAAATGACTCTTAATTCACTTTTTATTTAAGGTAGCCGACTGGTTGCGACAACCCTTTTTTTTTTAAAGGAGATATTGGGATTTTTTTGTTATTTTTAGATTTGTTTAGTGCATTTTAAGAAAAATGTGCTATAATTAAGGAGAGAAATTATTATTACTAAAATGGGAAAAAATAGGTAAAAATTGACTAAAAATAGCATAAACGCGGTCCATTCTATACCAAAGGTTTATGAGCAAATTTTCAATTTTTACAATGTAATGTGTTGCTAATTATTAATTTTTCAAATGACCTTCAGGATAAGAGATATTTTCTTTTTTACAAAAACAAGAGCACTTGATCTCAGTTATAATATGAAATTGCTTAAAATAACAGATATTATATTCTAATGAAGGGCTGTAAATTTTGTAATAAAACAGTGATTGATACATCTGAAGGTTCAAATAATTCTACTATTATGCAGAACATACAGAAAAAATTTCAGTTAATTATGTTCAAAACTTTTTTAACAATCTCTGACCCCGTATGATTATTTTCAAAAAATCACATTTCGAGTAAAACGCGTTTTAAAGTATGACATCTTGGTTAAAGTAATGGTATCTGCTTTTACTAAAACACTTGTAGTTTTTGTTCTTGTGAACGGAAAATGATAAACTTGGTATTTTTATAAAGCTTATAAGATGGCCCATAAAATAAAATCATAAAAAAATTTGTCAATTTTCGGCAAAATTCACAATTTTAGGGTAGTTGGATACCTTAATAGCAATTTCTGAAGATTACAGTAAAGAGCTAATACTCACTGCTTCCGTATGCACAGGATGAGCGGCGAACATGAGGGTGGCTACAAGAGACGCATCTCTTCTCCAAGCTAGCATCTCCCTACAGAAGTAGAGCAACAAAACCACTGCCACAGAGTGTAAGAATACATTGGTAGCGTGGAAAGAAAACACTCCACCCCATAGATTCCAGTTCAATCTGAAACATATGCAGAAAAAATTCTTTCGTTATTAATGAAATACTTCAAGATGCCATATACACTATACAGCACACGCAATGTATTTTCTAACACAATCTAATAAAATCTTATTTTAAAATAAAATATAAATTTATTCGTAAAATGTTATTGAATGTAATGTTAAACTTCTTTTTTAGTAATATCTATGGAGAAAAAAGAAAAGCTAAACTCAAGTGGAATATTTAATGTTCACAAATTAATTTTAAACAGATTTTAGTTTTGTTTGTTATTATGCGCTAAAAAAAAAATTGACCCGTAAAATTATTTTTTTGAAAAATAAATGGTGAAAATAATAGCTCCAAATGATATTTGATATAAACTCCAAACGGATAAAAATAAATTGTGATTTTTTTAAGTGCCGCTATACATACTATACCATCAATTACAGTACTTTTACGTTTTACTAAAACATAATGATTAACATAGTAAAGAGAGAACTTACAAAATGTTTAGTTAGATTTTCTTTTCATTTTCTTCTTTTGAAAATTGCAAGCAAATACATCATTTCATTATCACTGTTAAAATAGTAAAAAGATGCATTTGACCGATGCTTTTTCTTCAGCTGAAATTGTTTGCTTTTTTGTTTACTTATATTATTGCATGGAATGTTTTATAACATATTGCATTAAAAAATATTTTCCAATAAAAAGAGGCTCTCATGTTATTATTATTTCCTTTGATTTTGTTGCTTACTCTGAATCTAACCACAAATCTTTGGTGCAGATCCAAATTTCTAACTTAAAACATGTAATAATTAGAAAATATTTTTAGAGGTTAATTTCATATAGATCCCGTTAGATTCAAAAACATTGCATTTATTTTACCCTAAACACGTTATGGAAATCTCAGTACATGAAAGAGTTAACAGCATGGTAGTATAAATTCTTCACCATAAAAATCAACAATTAATTATACATTCTATCATTGAAGCCTTTTTTCTTTTTAAAAAATGAGTGTGTTTAATTTTTCAAACTTTTGTGAAACCAGAATTTTTAGCAGGAAAAACCAAGAAGTGTGTAACAAAAAAAACTTCTATTTCAGATTATTTCAAAACTACATTGATCGTAGAACACTTATGAAGAAAGAAATTCAAAGTTTACTAATCAACAATTTCATTAAATTTGTGCAGTCTTGGAGAATAAATATTAATAAATCTTCCGAAATTAAAATACTTTTTTGACAGTTAGTTTGATATTTCTTCTTCTTTCAGTTAAATTACTTAAATGGTAAATGAAAAAAAAACATTAAATGTGTCTTCTAAATGTACTTTTCCTGGCAAATTTAATTGATTCACGCCTATTTTTAGATGGGGAACAGTGTGCAGCAGCAGTTCTTTGAGGAAACGAATAGAAACCGAGAGATATTCATAACCAAATTATTTCTCCCCTTTTACATTTCCAAAAGAGGAAGTGACCATTTGTCTAAGCGAGGTGCGTGACTTCTGAAACAAACTTGTTTACTATGCTCCAGTGCTTGAAGCATTGGAAGTTTTCAACCCGAAGTTCCATTAAATATTGCAGAAATTGAATAAAGTCCGCCTTAAAGGCCTTGGAATAATCCTTTCTCAGTCGAAACAACATGTAATGTTGGATAGATGGGAGAAGAGGGGGGGGGGGCGTAAAAGCGAAATTTAAAATTCCATTTTCGGAATTCACTTCATGCACTTTGTTCCAATCAAAAGAGAAGTTTTGCATTAATCAAACTGGATCTGACACTTTTTCCCTGAAGCGACCTACAGCTTCGTGCAGGAATGGAAAAGATTCTTCGTCTTCTTCAACCATTTTTGTTTACCCTAACCAAGAAAAAAAAGGAAGGTAAAATGCGAGAGAAATAATTGAATTTCTTTTTGCCTTCCTTTATTTTTTTTAAAAAGAGGAATGTTTAAGTTTTAAAGCAACCTGTGCTTCTCAAATTACGTTTGCCCTGACTTAAGAAAGCGAATTAATATTGATCCGGAACAGGAAAAAAAAAAATGGCAACTCTAACAGAATTAAATGCGATAAACGAAGAAGAAATCGTGAATGGCGTGTTTGAATAAAACTGAAGCACGCGAAGCCTTAGGGTATAGTTTTCTTTCGATTCAAACTTGTCTGAGTATAAAATGACACAGCTAAAATTTGAAGCCATAAATTTTAATACTAAGTTTGTGTGGTCTAAGAAATAAACCAAAGATAAAAAAAATTTATCTTCATATTACTTTAAAAAAATATCATACGGAAAGAAAGCGCTTTTAAGAACCTTAAATGGAAAAGGCAGAGCTTTTAAAAAATATTTATTTTCTTAAAATGTATGAATCTTTTTCTGTTCGTTGGCTGAGGTCATGCATTTCTTGGTAGACGGAAGTCAAGTCCTAATTCCATAAAATACTTCATCTATAACTATTTTTCGTGGTGTACAACTGGGTTACAGAATTCTGATGTGGTGTTGTGTAAAAGTATAGAGATTAAAATTCTAGTTGAGGAGGTTTCCTCTTGCAAATTAAAATTCTAGATTTCCATTGATAATGTGTAATATCTACTGTAACTTTAAAATGATTCCAATACAAATCAGCAAATGACGGCATAAAAGGAAACATGTAAATTTCAGAATACAAATTCTTATTTTTATTATAAGTTGCATTCAGTAAAAAGTAATTGATAAAATTTAATATGATGTTTTGGTATAAATTTCAATTTTTTTCGCCTTAACTATGTTTCTAACTCTCTCTCTTAGTTTCTTAGATAAAATACTCTAAACTCATGTTCAAAGCATGTGATAAAACATACCTACAGCAGTCAGTAATAAGAGTTACCATAGTATCATTAAAATAAAACCGCTGAAAAGAAATTTGATGTCTTAATAATTAATTTTATTTTTACAATTTGTGCCTTCCATTTTTTTTTTTTTTACTATTTATCACTAAGAGAGAGAGAGAAAGAGGGAGCACCATGGTAATATTTCATACTTCAATCTGTATTTTTTTCCGAATGCATTTACTAATTTTAAAAATTATTATATATAGTAGCAATATATATATATATATATATATATATGTGTGTGTGTGTGTGTGTGTGTGTGTGTCCGGCTCCGGGCCAGCTGGTAATTGAAGGAAGACGTCATCTTTTTAAAATAATGTATATGCTTTATTATTTTTCAACAAAGTTACACCAACATGGTGGCTATTTTGCGCCCATTCGGAAGGAATAAAAAAACATAATTTCGAGGAGCCGCCAGTCTCTCTTCTTGATTATGCCCTATACGTCTGCGCTAGCCCTACCTTTCTAATAATAATTTTATTTACCCCAAAATCCCAACGCGGTAGTGAAGAGTTCACTCTATTTTTATTTATTGTTTTATTAATTTTTAAGTTAAACTTTTCAGACTTGACAAAAAAATGCATGTGTATATAGTATTTTTCCATTAGGATGTTTTGTAAATTCAATTATAAAAAAAATAAGCATAAAAAATCTAATAACTTCATTTCGTATTTGAAGTTAGAGAATACTCCGAAACTTTTTACATAACTTTATGTATCACATAATAAAAGGAAAATAATTTGTAAAACACATTGTACTGGAGCACCTTTACGTAATTATTAGATCTGAATTTGTACCTGATTTTTAAGTGTAACAACAAATGCATACGTACAGTCAACTTTAAATAAAACGGAACACATATGATTACACTTATAATGTGACCATGGTAAAGCTAGATCCTTTTCAATTTATTGTATATTTTAAGTTATTCTGTCAGACATTTGGAAAAGATTCATGCAGAAATTTATTTTAGGATCCGAACTCTTATGGTGTCCTTAAGTTTTTCCAATCCCATGCCATGATCACAAGTAAACAAACGGATTCCAACCCGACCATTTTACGAGTTTCGTGATTTGTGGTTGGCAACAACTGCAATGCAAATTTAACTATTTTTATACTTGGCTCGTGTAAGTATTAAGGAGACCGAAGTTAGTTGAGATATGATCGTGGGTTTCAGACGGAATGTGAGAAGTGGTTTAGGCTCTTCGACTGAAGACATGTTAGACGTATGTAACTGGTTTGTTGCTTCGTTTTTTTAAAGATGTTTCGATCAGTTCTATTAGATGTTAGACAGTAGAAGGAAAGGCTCGAATCGGTTGACCAAGGTCTGGTAATGTTATTTTTCTGTGAACTATTTTTTTAAAGGTCAACTTATTATTTAACGAGCACATTGACTTTATCCTTATTTAAACAATAAAAGATATATTTAATGAAACTGCTTTCATATTTATGCCTCCTTGACATAAAATTTTGCTGTCAAACTTTGCTAAAGTTTGGGTTAGTTTACCCTGAAAAATATGACATATTCAATGCGGAATAAAATCCTGCTTTTGAATTAACAATATTTTATAAAAGCTTACTATAACTACTTGTCGCCATATAAAGATATCTTTGATCAGATCCTTTAAGGCTCTTTTTGGTTAATGTTAAAGAATAGGACCTGATTTTGGAATATATCTTTCAGATTTAAAAGAACTGAAACTATAATCTTATATCCTGGCTTTGCTATCCTTAGACAGCAGCATATCTTATCATACTTCTCATTTTTTTGTATAAAATGTGTTTTCTTCTGTACCGTAATGCTAAATGAGCTATCTCTTTATGTGTTAAAAATGAAAAGATAGGTGCACATTCAATAGCTTGAAATTTTAAAAACCCGGTATTATTAACAGATGTATGAATTATAATGTTGCACATTTTCATGAAAATTGAGGCCTTTTTCAGTCTGAAAATGTGTTGCGCGTTAAGTTCAGAAACTCGCATATTTGTCGAAGATAGCCTTTAAGACGTGTTGAAAAGTCCACTATTGTGGACAAAAATGTCGTCCTGATGGCTTTTACCACGATCTAATGACCTTTTGCGCTAATGGTCAATCCGAATCGCCTAGAATATTATTTACGTTATGGAACAATCTACTTGTCTATCTGTTTTCTGTATTGATAGAGACATCCGGTCATCCCATTCTGGCTTTCATCGAAGCTGTAATCAATCCGTCCATTTATTCTCTTATCACTGCAGTGAATATTAATGATATCTATCAACAAAGCTGTACATTTTCCTGGGATCTTTATGGGTCTGCAATTGTGATACATTTATAAAAGTGCTTTATTCCGTAACAATAGTCACACGGGTTTGGATAATTGATGCGTTTACACATGAATAAACAAATTCACATATATTGATAAGATCAAGTGCTTCTAGTGATTTGTATCTGAAACATTTCATTAAAAAAACGAAGGAAAAAATATGCTACTGTTACCAAACAGTATATTTGAATATAATTTCAAGAACTATTTAGACTGCTTTTATTTACCTTTTGCCTTAAAGAATAGGATCAAAACAGAGTACATTCCAAGATGAAAAAATATTCCCGTATTAGTATTATATATTCTGACTTTATATCTATAATAGAAGCATATTTTTTCTACTAATTTTTATCTGAATTGATCTATTTTTTCCGGTATAAAATACCTTTTACGTTCCTTTTTACAATATTTGATGCCAAAAGGTCTTTCCTTTTAGATGTTTAAGGGAACAGATTCTTAAGAATGGACATTTTTTAAATTTTAAGGACACTGTTAATAAATGCATGAGTGTGCTGCTAGGTCTTAAACTTATATGAAATCTGTTTTTTTTTTCGGCACGAAAATGTGTTTTGTATTTGGTTCTAGATCTGGCAAATAATGAAGACATGTTTCTCATATCAAATGTGTTGTCGAAATGTGCACAGCGGTAGCCCTATATAAGTCAGTAACAGTCTCCTGACTGAAGCGATCATTTTGGTCCAGTGGTATGTTACGTGCTTATGGAACCAAAAGTACCGAGTTCTATCCTCCTCATGTGAGCAACATCAGGACAAGTAAAATAGTATAAAAATATGAATTTTTAATACTGTATTAGCTTATAAATTAAACAATAATTATTACCCTATGTTTTTCTTGTGCAAATTTATAAAAAAAGAACAATATATATAGTTGAATTATTTTTATTTCTCCCTCTCTCTTTGTTAAATAATACGACAGACCTTTTTGTTCCATTATTAAGCTCCATGCGCTTTTTAGAAGAAATTTATTTCAAAGAAATTCGCTAAAAGTTTTTATTAAATTAAGGCTAATCGGCAAAGTGTCTTAGTGATATTCATTTCGCTTCTGAGTTTCAAATTGATAAAATTCTAGCGTTTAAGTATATATTGTGAAAATATTATTTTTGGAATAGCAATTCTTATGGAAATAGAGAAGACGGCAAGTGGCTATAGAGTAATAACTATATTTATGCTAAATTTTATTTTTTCAATCTTCGACAAAAATGATTCTTAAATCTCATCTAATTTAAAAGTAACTCGATTTTTCTAAATTTTAAAATGAAATGTGTTTCAAGTGTAGACAAAATAACAAAAACATCAGCCAAAATTTCCTGAATATTGAATACTTCATGCAAGCAACAATTTTTTATTTCCCCAGAAGTGTTATCATATTGTATATTGCAGTAGAAATGACAAAAAATTATATTAGGAAAATTATCTGAATTATAGTAAATATAAGTAGTTTATAATGAACCCAAAGAAATCAACACAATAATATTCTGTGGAAATTCATTTAGGTGTCTTTTGTGAGAGATGGTTTTTTTAATGGCTATGAGCATTGTTGAATCACGTATAGTACATTATTACAAAATGTAAACAGTAATCTAAATGATTATATAAAACACTATTAAATTGTAGAATTAAAAATGCAAAAGTTTGCGTCATTGCAATTAAACCTCTGACATTTAATCTTTTTTAAACTATGTTGTATTAATAATAGATTTATGTAATTTCAAAATTAGCTTGTACGAATAAGAAAAATGAGGAAATAAAAGGAAAATATTTTAATTCCATTAAAAATCCTTACACAAAATTAATTTCATAATTTCTTCTTTTTGACATAAGAATCTCTTGAGAATATCTAGCATTTTAACCTGAACAAATCGATAATTTTTCATTGCATTTTTAAACAGAATATTTTTCCTACTTTTGAGATTTAAAAAAAAAGACGACAATATTTTATAAAGCATTAACACTAAATTGCCCAAGGAAGTCATTTTGAATGCTTTTTAATTTCCATTAGAAAAACAATTTCATATATAATGACACATTTTCTCAGACATTTATAGAATATATTTTTATCCCAAGTGAAATAATTTTTTATTGTTAATATTTACTAATAACTTGTCATAAGTAAATAGTATACAAAATATTGAAGTAATAGTATAGTATACAAAGTATAGTATACAATAGTATAGTATAGTATACAAAAGTATAGCATAGTAAATAGTATACAAAATATTGAAAATTAATTTTAAATAATTTTTTTTACACAATAGTTATTTTTTCACAATGCAGTCATTTTGACTGCTTTTGGGCAGTATAGGTATATAATAAATTTGTCTTTCTAGTATTAAATTTAAGTTATTACAAATACAAAGATTATATAAATGTTTTGACCAAAATAGTAATGTGTTTTCGAACATCAGGAATTTAATAAATGACTTATTAAATCAGGTAAAATAGATTTATAATTAAAAATATGAATTTAATAAAATATCTTGTTTTCCAAAAAGTCTTATTTTCGTTAATAAATAATCATGATATTAATGACATGGAGTTAAGCGAAATGTAGAAAATATTACTTCGTAGTGCAATTACTTTTAGAACATTGCTTTTGATACATTTATACCTCAAATGTGAGAAACATTTATTCCAAAAGCCTTTTTAATCTTCTATAATTCCACCATTACTTCTGATATATTTATTCTTTTGTTTCAGCATTACATTTTTTTTCTCAATGGTTATCGGAAATAAAATGTCAAAGAACAACATTCGTTAAGCCTAATAATTTCATACCCTACAGCAATTACTTGACCTTTTTTCTTTCTTTAAAAAAAAAAAATTTTTTTAGAACAATAAAGTCTTCTAGTGGTGCCATTTTCTTTACACCGAAACAGAAGCCAATATGGATGAGTATGTGTGCGATGGAAGAAAAGGGGAGAGAGGTAGAGAAAAAAACTCTATCAAAAAGCAAGCGTGGGTGAAAATATAAAAAAGGGGAAAAAATAGGGGATTTATTTTGAGGGCATTCATATAATGATGAGAGTAAATCTATTGGGGATTATGATCCGATTAAGATAACGAGAGAGGAAACTGGTTTTATATCTTTTCTTTTGTGTTTTTTTTACGGTGGCTTCTTTTTGGGGCTTGTCCAAGTTCGCCATTAAGCTAAATATTCTTTCGGGTACGGTGGCAGTGAACCTAATTGCCGCGATTGTTTCTCGCATTGGCCGAGTCCCCCGAGTTTTCCCTAATGGCCGGGAACAAGCATTTCGAGGTTTTGTTTGAGCACGAAAGGGAAAATATCTGAACTTAGACAGAAATGAAGGGAAAAGTGAACGTTCAAGGATCACATTTCCTTCAGGAATGTAGTACGTAGGATTTAAGGTATTCAAACGCTTTGAAGTAGTCAATTTTCGAAGGAATCACATTTTATATTTTTCATTTGAATAACGCATGCATTTAGTTTTACATCCTTCTTTTTTTATTTTACTTTTAAATCGATTTAAAGTCAAATTTATAAAACTCAGAACATCGGCAGTAGATTTTTAATTAACGGAAAATTAACATTTAATTGCCCATTAAGCTGTAAATGGAATGATATAAGTTCATGATGGTCATGTGATAAATTCCACTACCTGTTCTTCATTGAATTAAACATTGATATTAAATTTGAACTTGCTGTTCAACCTTGAAAAATTTAGATAAAATTTTTAATTCAATAATTGGGTAAAGTTGCTGTAGGACTAAGATTCTTTAAAAATATTTTCAAAATTAAAAAAAAAAGAAATCTTCTATTGTATGAGTACTTTTAACTCTAATGCATTTTTTATCAATGTGTGTTATTAATGCTGACAAATATGTACTTTATAAAAGAAAGTTTCTGAACTAGCAAAATGTGGCAACAGCAAAACTCATGAGCTGATTGGGTTTAAAAACATTATTGTAGTTATCATGTGACGATGACGTATTTTGAACTTAACCATTTCAAATATCATATTTTTAAAATAATATGTAACTCTTAAGCAAACTTTTGATTTAATATTTAAAATAATTTCAATTCTAGAGAAAATCTGGCAACGTAAAATTTTCTTTTACTTGCAGTTAGTTCTGTTAAAGGTAACTATATATAACTCAGTTTAGTTACAAAAAAAAAAGAATGATCGATTCATTTACGGATTTATTAGTACATTATTAGAAGCTATTATTGTTTTTTATATCTCACAGTTATAGGTAATTCAAGAAGTAGTTTTTCTCATAAACGCAAATTCAAAAGAAAAGAGGCTCTAGTGGATTTGTAGTTTCTACGAATCATGAAATTAGTACTATCTTTTTTTTAATGCTTAGGTTTTTAGTCAGTTAAAACTGATAAATTATTTAATACCCGGAAGAAAAGCTATTTTCAGTTCTTAAATTACGAATTATGCTATTTGATTACTATGTTATCGTGGCTTTGGTACAGTACAAAAGTACGTGTTTACTTTAACATGAATATGTATGATTTTTCCATCACTTTCTCTCTCTCTCAGATGATAAAAATATGGAATACATCGTATTTGCTTTTTATACAAGAACTATAGGTAAATGGCCTGATGTGACCCCAATACTGTGTTCTGCTATTAATGTTAATGTACCATAGAAAAGGATCCTCTGATTATACAGAGGAAAAGAAAACCTAGAAGCTGCTGCTAATATTGTAGCATATATAACCACGAATGAAGTTGCATTAGAAATCAAATGAGGCGAAACTATCTGAGTACAGTGATTCATTTGATGGATTTAGGTAATGGAGGGTATATTCATCTGTTAATGGATACATCTCTATGATCTCAATAGATACTAGGAAGGTGTTAGATGCTAAAGCATTTCGGAAATAAATAATATTTGTGATTCAAGTAACAGTGAAAAATTATGCCCTATTCACAATTGTATAAAACATTAAGGGTTAATCTATTCTATTGGATTTGCAGATATTTTTCGTATCTTTTAACGATGCATCGAAATTAGTGAATTACAATATGTGTGAATTTTTTGGTGATGACTATTCGAAGAATATGATGCCGAGAAAGATATACACGATCAATATAGAATGAAGAATATGAGTGCATTGGAGATATGCAGAAGAATGTGGATTCAAATCTGAGGAAATTAAAAGCAAAATAGAAAGTTCTGAGATATAAAAACTGATATAAATCGATTAGTTTATCGATAAATTATTCTTTATTTATAAATTATAAAATCAGTTTAACATTTCTGTTAGTGTCAATATAAATAATCCACAAGCTAAGCAACATGCTGTAATTTCTCCCCCCCCCCGTCTTCTCAATAATTAGGCGAATGGAAAGCCAACACATGTTCAATATATAATTAGAACGGAGAGGTAAAACAAACATCAAATGAGAAGACTTACTAAGATAAATCTAAATGGTTTTCGTGATAGATGTCTCAAAGCAAAGTGGTATCTATCGCTGCGTATCTGAAATTAGAAATCTGGTATAGCGAAATTGTAACAATGACCTCCAGGCATCTTTTGACCGAAAAACTGCCATGACGAGCAATTGGGAGACTAGAGACAGGGCAAAGTCGGATAGAAGTAGTTAGATGGTTGAATGTAAGTCACACAGTCTGTGATTTAAAATTTTAGAAGCAATTTCTAAGCATTAATTCGGCATCCAGGAAGTTAAGCCAAGGAGGAACACGCGCTACCTTGATTGCCGATGACCGATATCTGTCATTATGCGTACGAAGCAATAGAATCGCAATTTAGATTGAACTCAGATCTTGCCTCGATGCAAACTCTGGAAGGTTGATATCAAGGTCAACCGTTCATTGAAGGCTTCACGAACATGGTCTTTATGTGATGTGACCAACCGTTTGCGTCTTACTCAAGTCATTCCATAGGCGGTAACTTTAGCGGTGACACGTCAACATGTCTACTGGATTTCTGATTAATGAAGGGCTTTTTTCTTTACATATGAGTCCCGGTTTATCCTTGAAAGTGATAGTAGGTGTATTTTAGTTTGGAAGAATGAAACTCATTTTCATTCGTGACATATCCGTAAAAAGATGCATATGGATCCGTCAGTGTCTGTGTTTGACGTTGGGGTAGATGCACAGACCTTCATGTCTTTTCCTGTGGAAATGTTAATGGTCACACCAACAGACATTCTGGATGTTTTCTTCCTTATGTCAGGGCAATAGATAATGCTTTCTTATTACAGGATCATAATGCGAGATCACTCAGGGCTTTCATTGTGGACGTTTATCTTGTGCAGTAAATGATTCATCTCATGTGGTAGCCAACTCTATCCCCGAACCTTACCCCTATAGAGAATGTTTTGGAAATTCTAGGGCGGGAATTAGCTGTTCTTAGTCCTCCTCCTAGGACCCTAGCCACGTTTTCAACTACCTTGAAATATCAATGCCTCGCACTTCCTACAGAATTAATAGACCACAAAATTGAGAGCATCACATTGCTGTATTGTTTCTCAGGTTTTCATACCCCCATATTAAAGGTAATTTTCCCTATACTAGACACATTTGATCTGTTTATTGTATACTTATGCTAATTTCTATAACACCATAATTGTCTGGTGATTTCTTTTTATGCTATTTTATACCTTCCTATGTATTGTATAATGTGCATAATTGTCTGGTGATTTCTTTTTATGCTATTTTATACCTCCCTATGTATTGCATAATGTGTATAAGTTTCATTAAATTCTACACATAACTTTTTGTCACCAGCTGGTGGGGTAGATGGTTTGTCACTGACCTCATACGCCTAAGGTTGAGCTTTCGACTCCGTCCCAAGTCGGTGGTTCACTATGCAGAAAATCGAAAGCGGCTATTTCGCCTGATTATGTAGCATGTAAAAGATCCTTGAATACCAAATTGGCTCGGTATCTCTCAGCAAAATTGAAGTCTTAAGTACGGTTTCGCATCACCAGAGCTCAGGTTCCTCCCTTTGGGAAACTTGGTGTCAAAATTACCTGTGGTGATTGGTATCCGCCTATATAGTGCCGCACTAAAAATGGATTCCTGCTTCAGGGTAATGTACGAGGTTTGCCATGGTAAAACACCAATCCTCAGACTATTGAAAATAAAAAATAAATAAAAAACTGTTTATGTCATCGTCATTTTTGGGATTTTTCCTAAATTTATGATTATCAGTGTGCATTAAAACTAAAGTAAGTTTTCAGTTGAAAGTTCTATTGAATAATAAAATCGAGCAACTACGAAATCATCTGAATCAAATCATTGGAGAGAAAATACGAAGAAAAACTTTGTTTTAGTTTGTGAAATCATATCTATTAAGATAAATAATAAAAAAACGTTCTAACGATACATTACGTTACATAGCCTATCTCTGTTTCATTTACATTCAAAATACAACTCTTTCACTCCAAGTCATGGATAAGAATACTAGAGCCACACTATATACTGTATTTCAGCGGCGTTTTGCCCCAAAACAAAAGAAAATTCGGGTCCTACCCTCCCAGGTCGTGGAGGAAGTTTAATTCTGGGACGGAAAGAAAGAATGTGTGCTGCTGAAGTGCTTTCGGAAAAGAAATCGTCTGTCGAAATGAGCGGGAAAAGGCAACGCCTCGGAAGCGGACTGCGAACGTAATCGACCCCCCGACCTGTCCTCCCCGGCAATCACGTCCGCAGAAGAGGAAGTGAGAGCAAGAACCGGATATGTCGAAACAGTTTTCCAGTTTCTTCGTCTCCCTCGCTTCCTAAGAATTCCTGAAGAAATGAAATAAAATGCACCGTGTTCAGAATAATGGAAGAGCATTTATTTTTTGGAGAAGCAAGATTTACCAAAAAGACACTTCTTAGATAAGAAATAAAGTACGAATAGAGCTGAGCTTGTTATGCGGGACATTAAACTTGTGAAAGCAATTTATAAAGGCTATTTATTAATCTATGGTATATATTACTAAAAGCACAGTGCTTTAATAAGAATCCAATGAGGTAAGGCAGTTTTATATTTCTTCGGAAATTTCTGATTGTGAAAAACAAACGAAACACCACATATTTACAAATTTATTTTTCTAAAAATTATAAAGTCCATTTAACGCCTTCCAGGCTTTTCTCGAGCTCAGCTCAGGCACCTGAAACTTTCCATCTTGGTTCATCCTGAATGTAGCTCGGGCACTGTTAAAATATACACTGTGCAATCGATTTTTCCAACAACATTTCACGTGCTTTCTATGGTTTTGAACAAATGAAAAGTACCATTCGGTGGGAATTTCTGCAAAAAACGACATCCTGCTGCTGAGCCCCCTCCCCTTCAGTACCGGTTTATTCACTGGGGGTGCTTGGGGTGGTCGCCCAGGAGCCCGGGGCCCGGATAAGTTGGACTTCTATCCGTCATTGTTAAGGGGGCCTGTTCATCTTCTGTGCCCTGAGCCCGAAATTAGCTTAAATCGGCACTGCCCTTCTTTACGCTTGTCTGAAAGACACTGCGGCGGTGTCCATCAAAGATCCATTTCCCGTCGGGAACAAGTGACGTCTCGGCGGTCAAGAAGTTTCTCGAGGGAAAGTATCCCAGGGTGGACACCCCGGCGCTGATGTCCTAAGGGAAGTCAACCTCTGACCTTCCTTGATCTAGCAGACAGTAAGAGCCGGCACGGTTCCCACGTGAGCCGCCGGTTTCAAAGTACCCCGCGTGGAGGGGACTTGGACCAATAAGAAGAATGGTTTCACCAAATACGTTCAAACAGAAGTGACTATACATCACGTGTCACTTTCGTAGGCGAGACGTATTTCATCTAGAATCGCGAGAAAAGACAGAGAGCGACACCAACGCAGAGACACGACTTGACTCCAACAATCTCTCCAATTCCATCAGCCTTACCAGCACCTGCGCTCCAGCATTCTTCCAGCTCGTTTTAACTCCGCTTTCATCAGGAGCAAATATCCGCTAGCTCAACAGCACTGCCTATAATAGAACATTATCGCACCGGCATATCACCGCGGCTTAACCCCCGCGGCAACACTTTCTTGACTACATTCCCCTACTAGAGAAGAAATCTAATGCAACACGACAGCATATTATTTGCTGCTCAAAGAGAGACAGCAAATGGAAAAGGTAAGGGAAGAAATAAGACTCTACTATCCAGATTGCGATGTTGAGATATGTGTAGTACCGTGTTTTCGAATTTATCATACACAACAAAATTATGATTAATATTATCATAATCACACTTATGTAAAAAAGTAAAATGCAAATAAAATTTAAGATTCAAGATAAAAAAGATAGGTATTCTGAACTTTATGTTCATAGTTAATGTGAATTAACTCCAAAGTCTAATGGTTTCTGCCATACAAAAAGGCAATTTTACAGCTAAATTATTAATTTATTTAAATAATTTTTTTTACATTAGTTTTTAGAGAATTTTGAATGCGAATGGTGTCATTATGTTAAAAAACATATGCATGTTTGGAAATTAACATAAATTTTTTTTTTATCCATAATCCAGAAATCAAATGAACCTGGAAGGGGTTAACGATTGTTTTTTAATTGCACGAATCTTAAAGTTTACATTTCGACTTAAAATTAATAAAATTTCATTAAATGAAAAAAAAATTTCCTTTTTAAATACTTCCTACTAAAAACAAATAAATTAAGTTTTCCGATATGAGTTTATTGAAAGATGATACAGTAATAAATTAAAAATCCAAACTGAGGATTATCAAAGAAATATAATTATACATAAGGATATATGCCCAAAAGATATCTGACAATAATTATCACTCAGCGCTTGGGGCGGGTGTTCAGGGGCTCAGGGCTTGGGTAAGCTGGACTTAAGCAGATTTTCTAGTTATAAATTTCAATCCTCCAGTGCCTGTAGTTCTTCTGCACCCAGGGTTCGAAATGAGCTTAAGCCGAAACTTTTATCACTAGCTGAGAAATGAAGATAGAGAGGTATAATTTAGTGCGTAAAGGCAATTATAAAGTACATGCGTGAGTTCTTTCTAAAGCTATTAGTCATAGGCAGATTGTCGAATTCATTTGACTTTATTGATTTTAATTAACATTGCACTCTGTAGCAAACGAAGGTTACTGTTGACGAACCTCACAATTTGAAACCAAGACCAAGCGACGAGAACGACACTTCAGTTATCACCCCCTCTTCGAACAACCACACCGCTTCAACATAATGGCTTTCTCTGAATAGATTTAATGTGCTTTAGCCCCTCTAGCCGGTGAGTTTGTAGTGGCATTATGATTAGAATCTCTAACTCAACAACGTCGACCTGGAGTTCGTGGCCATGATCACTAGATTACCGATGCCAAGACAGAGAGTGGAGGAGTAAGCAATTGTATGTAAGCTATTTTACCTATTGTTTTAATGGCAAAATAAAAACCAAGCGTTAACAATTTTCCTGAATTTTATTTGGTACAAATTTTGAAAAATGTCAGTGATCGGTAAACCGCTAGGTTTTTTTAATGATTAAAATAGTTTGAATTGTATTACAGCTCTATCTAGTTTTTGTTTCCACGGAAAAGGGGGGAAATAAGAAAGAGGTCCACAACGAAAAAGGCGATGAATCAGCTGCCAAATCAAAAGATGCATCCCAGTTTTGATAAACAGCTCTAGTGTTGTTTTGAAGTTTGGCGCCAGTAAAAAATTAAATAAGGTCAAGTTAGATTTGCCAGTGATTGAACCGTATTAAGAAATGCAGGAAGCAATGAAAGAATTATTTTGCCGTATATAAGTATCAGTAAACCATAGCTAAGTAGTATTTTCTCTGAATATATTTTATTGCACTCAGAAAATACTCTTGTAGTGATAACTATATACATAAAGGAGAAAAGAGCGACTCACTGACTGACTGACTAATCACGATATCTCAGGAACTATTCAACTCATAGACTTGAAATTTGGTGGACATGTTCCTTTCATAGAGTAGAGATCCGCTAAGAACGGATTTTGCGAAATTCGAACCGCAAGGGGCGTTCTAAATAATTGTTTCCATTTATAAACTACTTAACGTACAATCTTGAAATTGGGTAAGCAAATTTCTTTCATAGAGTAGAGATTCGCTACAATATGAGTTTGGTGAAAATCGATCCCCAAGGGGCGTTGCTGGAGCTTAGAGATAATTATTTCCATTTTTAAACTATTAGACGCACAATTATTTGATAAATAGATTCCTTTCATAGAGTAGAGATCAGCTACAAGATGGATTTGAGAAAATAGCCCCCCAAGTGGCGTTGCGGGGGATTAAGGGGCGTAATAGATAAATATTTTCGTTTTCAAACTACTTGACCTACCTGCTTGAAAATTGGTAGGCATGTTTCTTTCATGGAGTAAATATCCGCTACAAAATGGGTTTTGGGGAAAATTGACCCCCAAGGGGTGTTGCGGGGGTTATATAAAGGGAGATATAAATAAATATTCCAATTTTTAAACTATTAGACGCACAGTCTTGAAATTTGGTAAGCAGATTCATTTCATAGGAAAGAGACACGTTACAAAATGCGTTTCGTGAAAATCGACCCCCAAGTGGCGTTGCGGGGCTTAAGGGGCGTTAAAGATAATTATTTCCATTTTTAAACTACTGGACGTACAGTCTAGAAATATGATAATCAGAATCCTTTAATGGATTAAAGATCCCCTATGTAATGTGTTTTGTGAAAATCGACCCCTAGGTGGCGTTGCGGGGGCTCAAGGGGCGTTATAGTTAAAATTTTCCATTTTTAATTTATTAGACGCACAGTCTTCAAATTTGATAAGCAGATTCCTTTCATAGAGTACAGTTCCCCTATAAAATGAGTTTTGTGAAAACAGACCCCAAGTTGCGTAGCGGGGGGGGGGGGAAGGGCTCAAGGGGCGTTATAGATAAATATTTTAGTTTTTAAACTATTAGATCTACCTGCTTGAAAATTGGTAGGCATGTTTCTTTCATGGAGTAAATATCCGCTACAAAATGGGTTTGGGGAAAATTGACACACAAGGGATGTAGCGGGGAAAGGGTTAAGGGGAGAAGTAAATTCCGATTTTTAAACTTTTAGACGTACAGTCTTGAAATTTGATAAGCAGATTCCTCTCAATAGGGTAGAGATACGCTACGAAGAAGGTTTCGTGAAAATTGGCCCCAAGTGGCGTTGCTGGGCTTAAGGGGCGTTATAGATAATTACTTCCATTTTTAAACTACTGGAAATACAGTCTTCAAATTTGGTAAGTAGATTCCTTTCTTGAGAACAGAACCGCTACAAAATGGGTTTGCGGAAATTAATCCCCAAGTTTCCTTTCGCGTGATTAAGGACGTAATAGATAAATATTTCCGTTTTTAAACTATTAGATCTACCTGCTTAAAAATTGGTTGGCATGTTCCTTTCATGGAATAGAGTTCCTCTAACAAAGAGTAAAACAAAAATGGACCCCTAAGGAGGGTTGAGAGGGGTCAAGGTGAGTTATAGAAAAAAAATCCTGTTTCAGAATTGTTAGACCTGCGTACTTGAAATTTGTTAAGCATGTTTCTTTTGTTGAATAGGGATCCAATAAGAATCTATTTTACGGAAATCAACTCCTGGGGGAGCAGAGGAATACTGGGGCGTACTGACAAAAAAATTCCTTTTTTCGAACTACAAGGACTATAATAATGAAATTTGGTTTGCATTTTTCTTTTGTTGAATTGAAATCCGCTAAGAACGGTTATTTTGGAAAACCACTCTCAGTAGTAAAAATTTAATTTTTACCCCTGTTATATTTAGACTTGAAATTTGGCTTGCGTGTTAATTTTACGTAGTAGAGATCCACCTCACAAAAATTGGTTTTGCAAAAATCAACTTCGTTAAAGGGTTACGAAAGGGCAAACATCATTACATACTTCAATTTCAGAGATTTTTAGAAAACACAAATTAGATAAGTTCGGCCCTTTTTTTTTATCAAGAGGCGACAGTTACAGGTATAAGTATATTTTTCAATACAATCGAATTCTTAATGCTAGGACTTAGATATCAATAACTTATAGTATATATATATATATATATATATATATATATATATATATATAAACAGTATATATTTGTAAAACATCTTGATATACCCAGCAAAGCGGGTGGGTAACGGCTAGTAATCTATAAAACCAGTAACAACCTCTGCTCCATGATGATCATTTTGGTGTAGTGGTTAAGTTACTCGGTTTCGGATCCAGAGGTTCTGGCCACTTCATACTTTTGTTATTTTTTATGAATAAAAAGTGGAATGTTTTTGAAAACATCTCTTATGATTTTCGTCACTTGAAATGAACAAACCTACCTTTTTGCCATGACGTAAATAATACCCTACTTTAATAATTCTACTTGTACTTTTCAAACATTTCATTACAGTACATTACTTTATGAATAATTTCTGTAAATCTGGGAGCATTTCTTATTCCGATTTATGTAAAAAGCTTTTAATAGCATGAACTGCAAAATAATCATCTAACCCAAATGCGAAAATATAATTCATTAAAAGATAAATAACTTGTTTGTAGCATGTTTAAAAAATGATTTAAATTTAATAAGAAATAACAAAAACAAACTTTATTTATATTTGATAATTATCACACACACTGAGAATTTTCAACAAAAATATTGTGAGTCAAATTACTTCGGATTCCTTCGAAAGATACTGTAGCAAAATAAAAGTAAAGTAGAAAAAAATTTCAGGTATATAATTTTTCTTAACCTTTTCGCACGTATCATATCCACCTCCTACGGCATTCGATTTCTGTAAAAGAAATAGCTTTCTTCCGATTGAAAGACGTGCTGCAACTCAACAACGCCTTATCCCACTAATAATAGGAGTATCACGTGGACATCGTTTTTTGTAATGGCACCTTAAGACCTTTTTTTATCGTTACAATATATCAAATTCGAGATATACATGCTCGTTTACATCTTACAAAGGTAATTATTTCCCATTGCTGCAAACCTGCTGTGTTTTCGATTCTAGGACCTGAACTATTGATTTGGAACATTTTCGCGAAAGGAGGCGTGGCCACACGTGCACGTCGGTGGGAAATGTCACGTGCAATTAGGGACCATGGGGCGTGAGACCGATGACATATATGGATGAACGCTCATACCAATTGAAAATACGCCCCTAGAGATGGATTGCATTGTCAAATCGTTTCTTATAACCTATGAAACGTAGGGAAGCAGAATTCGTATTTTTATAGTAGTACATTTTTACTTGTATCACAAATTCATCACTATGCAGATTCCCTGAAAAAAGAGGATATTTTAGAAATTATAAAATTATTGTGTTGTATTCATGGTAGTGTATAGAGTCCTTTCGAAATTTGGATTTTATAATTTGCAGAACCATCTAATGAAATACTTAGAGCATCATTTAATATCTATTTTATGTTTATTATTATTATTTTTTGGCATTCGTTTTAATTATTTTTTTTTAGTGTTGGAAAAAGAATACTAGAATGCAACACTTTAAATTAATGGAATTTTATTTAAAATTATTTATTGTTCTATCTTTAACAACTGTAAAATAATGAATTTAATACAAATGTAAGGAAAAAGGATTGTTAAATCTTTTTTAAAGCGTAACTTGGTAAAACTGAATAAAAAAAACTTATGAATTTTAAAAACTTGGTAAATATGAATAGATTGCAGATGTGTTTCAATTTTTAGCAATCATTATTTTCAAAGTAAAAAAAAGAAAGAGAAAAACAACTTTGAAGGTTAAGAATGAGATTGAAATGTTAAATTAAATGGTGAAAAACATATTTTTAAGTGTATGAAAGTTGTTTTGTTTAAAGTGTTGAAAGCGAATAATGTAGTTTTCTTTTAACATATAATAATTTTTTTATTCTAAAGTAATTTTTATCATCCTTTTGCTAAATATTTTAATAAACATTTCATTTCTTTCTCTTTAAAAGAAATATGGTAGAAATGCATTTGTATGCAAAAAAAAAGTAATAAAACACATTTATCACTAATAATGTGAGAAACGTAAAAATTTGGAACGTTTGTTTACACTTTAGGAGAGAGAGAAGAAAAGGATAGTTAGTTTGGAATCTCAATAATAGAGAATAATGTATGGGATGATAACTAGAAAATCTAGAAAAATATAACACGCGTAACTGTACTTTTTTAATTTAAAAAAAAAAATCCTTATTTTATGAAATTTCTAAGTTTGTAATGAAATTATATATGCAGGGAAAAATGAGACAACAACTTAAGACTTTGCTTAAAAAAATTAATAAATAAATCACAATTTAAAACCATACGTTTAAACTCTTTTTTTTTAGGTAAATATACTTTTTAAGTTCTCACATTATAAAGTAATTTGTTGAAAATATAAGCAAACAAAGAAAATTTTACTTCAGAGAAAGCTAAGGAAAACTAATTAAGCATAGTATTTAGATTATAATATCAAACGTGGAGAAGAAACATAGAGAAGTTAAAAGTAGCAAGAATAAAAACATAAAAAGAGTGAAAAAATTTCCAAAAATTTAATTTACAAAAAAAAAATCCTTATTTTATGAAATTTCTAAGTTTGTAATGAAATTATATATGCAGGAAAAATGAACAACAAAGACTTTGCTTAAAAAAATAATAAATAAATCACAATTTAAAACCATACGTTTAAACTCTTTTTTTTTAGTAAATATACTTTTTAAGTTCTCACATATAAAGAATTTTGAAATATAAACAAACAAAGAAAATTTTACTTCAGAGAAAGCTAAGGAAAACTAATTAAGCATAGTATTTAGATTATAATATCAAACGTGGAGAAGAAACATAGAGAAGTTAAAAGTAGCAAGAATAAAAACATAAAAAGAGTGAAAAAATTTCCAAAAATTTGTCAGGAAAAGCTTTATTCAGTAAGCGGTAAGAAATAGCGACTTTAATACGACATGTATGCATGTGTGCATTGTTTCTACAATGAAAAATTTACGTAAAAAACAAGGTTGATTTCTAAAGTCAATTCTCATGGGAATAATACTGCGTTCATCTCCTTTTTCGAATGCATTTCAACCGATTGAAGCTCTTAGAAAGAGAAAAAAAGACATAACATTGTAAAAAAGAGATCAATAAAACAATTACATCGAAAGAAAATTTACAAAAATTTATAATGAATTGCTTTTTTTCGCAGAAGATGTAACTGAGAACAGAAATAAATATTACAAAACAAAACAAAATGCCTTCTCATTGGCAAAAAAAGTCGTAAGAAAATCCCAAAGGTTTAATCCAGAAAAAAGTCATTAAAATGCATTTCATTACATGAAAGACAAAGAGGTAAATTCTTTCAATTTTTTTTCTTGTGTGCCTTTTAAAAAAAGATCCCCGAGCTAGATTTGTTTGTATGACGAGATGAAAGGGATTTAAAGAAAAAAATCTTTTGTTTCCTCGAAGAAATAAATTTCCTTTTCTTTTTTGCCTTACCCCTGTAATAAGATCGAAAAAAAACCCCTCCTTTTTAATGATTATCCTTGATTGCGCTTTTTGTAGATATGAACAGCCTGAGTCTTTAGAGAATTCATCTACCTCCATTTGATTGATGGAAAGAAAATATCCACAAGATTACTTCGCTTATTATTTCCTTTTTCCATGCAAAAATATTCTTGGATTACTTACAGTAGGATTACCAAGTGGTTTGCACTTATACATATATATAATAAATTAATTCAAAATCTGCTAGCCATATTTACCAGAGCATTCTGAGTTAAGGATTCTGTTTTATTATTAAAATAATAAAATACATCTGGTTTATTTTTCTTTGTACAGCTGCAAATATTTTAGAATGTAGCAAATCTTGAATGGAATCCTTTGTTAAACTCCCCAAAAAATGTAATCTATAAACTCTAAAATTTTTCCTGAACCGCGAAAATTCTCTATTTTTACAGTAAGAAAAACTCTAAAATTTATTAGAATTTAGATCTAGATTAAAGGTGAAACTATGTTCCGGACTTGTTGATAAGAAATACTAGGGATTTCAAGTCCCTCTATCCTTTTAAAGCAAGCGAAATTTCAGAGGAGACTTGAATTTCATACTTAAATCTAATGTACCCAGGAATTCTAATAAATCATTCTATTGAATGCAAAGCAAAATAAGAATCGAAATCTATTAATAAAAAATTATATTTTTTAAAGTACTCTTTAAAAAGAAGGTAGCATAGGAAATTCTTTTAATAATAGTGGAACAATGTTGTATGAAACTAATACTTGTACCTAAAACTGATGATTAAATTTTCATAAATTAATAAGTTAATCAAATTTTAAGGAATTCAATAACAAACAGTGAAATAACGAATTGAATTTTGTCGAAAGAAATACCGAAGATGATATTTAAAGGGAGTTTAAGCTAAATATATGATGTTTATTTTTTTTAAAAGAAGAGATATTGAGATGTTCTATCTCACAGATAAATCGATAAATATAAGTATCCAAAATATTTTTAATATAGGTATTAATTATTAGAAAAAAATAGATTTTTTTTTAACCGAAAAAAAATGATAATGCATTTGAGATGAATTTCAAAATTATCTCCAGAAAAAATGTGAATAAGTATTTTACTTTAAAAATATCTATAATTCTTTATATCACGCAGAAATAAAATGTTAATTTATGAGGGTAGTATTTGGGTTGTTGAACAAGATATCGACAACATATTTTGATGTTATCATCCATAGTAAATTAATAAGTACCTTTAAATTAATCAATGCATTTTCACTATACACCATATAGGTAATTTGAGATCAACTTAATTTAATGTATAAAGATATTTATTGTAGATTTGTGTTTTTGATGATATTTTGATTTGAAATTGAAAAAAAAAACGTCTCCTCTTTTCATACAACTGAGACTTTTTTACTAAATCTTAAAAATTTGTAAGTTTAACCGATTTATGTACAAAATAAACTAAATTGATATATTTAAGAAATATATACTATACCAAATAAGGGGATAATGTTGGATTCCAACACAAAAATATGTGTGTCATAAACTATTGAAAGATAGATTAATCTGTTTGAAAACTCTTTTACTTCACTGTTGATTAATTACGTTTCGATAAGTGGGGGAAAAGGCAGATTACATATTATAAAAATATTGAAAGGGGAACAAATCATTTCGTAAACAAAATAAGTAAATAAATTTAATAAAGGCTTAGATTACGAGAAAAATAACTTATCGTCTTCTTTTAAGAACTACACGTGTTAATTTCAAACGCAGTTAAAATGTAATGTGCTAATTTTAAACTCAGTGCTGTGTAGTTAATAAATATAATAAACATGTTACTGAAAAAAATATACTAATAGATTGCATTTTTTATAAAAAACCAATTCTAGGAATATTAAATTTCTCATAAAAATAATAGCATGAAAAAAATGCTGCACAAACGATTTTATAAGAAAATAGATAAAATTTATATAGAAAACAGATAAATATTTAAATATAATATTTTTCCCAGTAACATTGGCTTAAAATTACGTTAGTTTGGTTAAGTTTTAAGTTATGTCGGTGTGAAATACTCGAAAACTGTTGTAGTTTTATCGTATAATTCTTAACCCAAATGACAAGAATGAATACTTGAGTTTGCACGCTAATCCTCATAACGCCAAGAATATACTCCAAGCTACGCCAAGGTATTTTTAAAAAAAGAATATAAATGATATTATATTGACTTAAACTAAATCATCCATACATTGCTACTAATCCGTTTTAAACCTCCATTTACGCTACAATTAAACAATAATAAAACCAATTATCAAAACACTTATAAATTGAACATTCTTATTAAACTCTCAGCATTACCATTTTACAAAATATGTCAATATGATAATCTCTTATCAAAAGTTCATTTCTTTTCGAGAATTTACTCGGAAAAACCATTTCAACTTCTCTCTCCTTTCAGCTCCGATGGAAATTAAAACCGATCTTCGCTTTTTGCGACGCAGTAAGAAAAAAGGGGAAAGATTAATTTTTCCGATTTATTTTTGTTCGGGGTCCTTTTTCTCTTCCAAGTTTGCAGAGAGGGGGTCACAAGGGGGTGGCAATATTACCACGTGACTGATTGCCAAGGAAAATCTTCTTGAAAATGAAGTAGCTGTTTCCTCCCTCGCCGCAAATGACGAGAGCGTCTCAAAATTGCCTCGGATTGAAAGAAAGAAAATATAAGGAAAGAGAAAGATATCGTTATTATCCGTTCCGTTGAAGAATGAGACAATACAAGGACTGTATTAAAACAATGAATTTATTTGCTAAGTGCCGCTTAAGCAGTCTGCGTTCACCTTCAATGGTTTCCTTCATAGTAAATGAATTATTCTTTGTTTTTTCTTCTTTTTCACCTTCTGGGTATGTACGAGTATTATCGACATTTTCTTCCTTTTCTCTTTTGTTTGATATTGAGTTGTCTAAAGTAAACTTTTACTTTCTTATTCTCTGTTTACAAAATGATTCAAATTTAATTAGAGATAGAAGTCGATAATTATGTGTGTCAAAGATATTTAGATTATTTTTTTAAACAGGAATATGTCACGTTTGTTACAAAAGAAAGAAATGTGTAGCTTTCAATGATATCTTTTTGGCATATAGGGCTTTTAAAAAAAATTTCGTACTGTAAAATTCGGCATATAACGCACAACCCCTTTTATTTACGGAGAAACCTAAAATGTATGTGTGCAATGCTGTTATGTTTTGAAATCATTTTTTCGAAGCATTATTCCAGGCTTTTGAAAAAAAAGTAACATACTTCTAAAACTACAACCCTTGCAATGTATAAGGTATGTCATTTCTTTTACATAAACAGTATCTCGATACGTGTATAAGTCTAACTTTTATTGTACTCATCTCTTTTGAAGATGCCTTTTTTAAACCTGGTTTATAATGCGCACCTGTAAATTTCTATCTTATTTTTTGTGTTAAGAGTGTACGTTATAGGTCCAATTTTACAGTAATAATGAAAATTTTTAAAACTTTTTTAAACTCCATATATAATTTTGTCTGATTAAGATTGTATAAAAGATAATGAGGGTTTTACTTTTTACTTATATATTATTTTACATATAAAAAATACAAGTACTCACAATTCAGGCATTTATTTATTTTTAAGAAAGTATTCATATTAAAGTATTATACGTTATCAATAAAATATTAACAGAAAGGATGGAAATAAATTTCCGGGGTTAACTTGAGTCTAGAAATATTGCTAGCAAAGGTATAAAATGGAAGTGTTTAAATATATTACGCAATGAAAAAAGAATATTAGAATATTTTGCGTCACTAGAATAGCTTCCTTCGAATAAAGTAGATTTGCAGGCATATATTTCAGAAACTCTATATTTATTCTAAGAATGCAGTACGCATACAAATATATATTATTGTTTATGAGTGCATAAAGAACGTATGGAATGATCTGAAAGCTTTCCGTATGGAAATTTGGTTATAACTTACATTCACAGACGAAAGGTGTTATTCTTTTAGAAGTCTATAAGGTTTTCGACAAATTCTCTTATATTTTCAAATTTGTTAGCTTTAGTTATTAAATAATAAATATATTTTGGTTATACATGTGCAAAAAGGACTTTTTAATTTAGAGAGATATCTATAAAAATTCCTAAGAAGAAACTGAGTGAGTGTGTCAGTATTATACTTCAGCTGGCTCCCCCCTATCTCCTAACTTCCACACCACACTAACGGAAGGACGTTTAGACATTGGTAGATATAACGTGCATCGGCCGTCTTAGCATGGAGGGTCTTCAGTGGTACTAGACTCGAACTCATGACATGCAAATCACGAGTCCGTGATCTAAGAAGAATTTCATTTGTCTGTGATACATAATTTAAAATATCAATATGATATTCATGAAAGTATTATCAATCATGATAGCATTTCATAAAATATAAAATTATAATACTTCATTACAAAAAATTCATGATCAAAGGTATAATTCACTCGACAAAAATATTCTAATGTATTGATGCAAATATTATATTTTCAATATTTTGATTACTCATTCAATTTAGCTTATTATTAAATAATAAATATATTTTGTATACATGTGCAAAAAGGACTTTTTAATTTAGAGAGATATCTATAAAAATTCCTAAGAAGAAACTGAGTGAGTGTGTCAGTATTATACTTCAGCTGGCTCCCCCCTATCTCCTAACTTCCACACCACACTAACGGAAGGACGTTTAGACATTGGTAGATATAACGTGCATCGGCCGTCTTAGCATGGAGGGTCTTCAGTGGTACTAGACTCGAACTCATGACATGCAAATCACGAGTCCGTGATCTAAGAAGAATTTCATTTGTCTGTGATACATAATTTAAAATAAATATTCGAAAGTTATAATGATAGCATTATAAAATAAAAATATTCATACAAATCATTCAAAGTAAATTCACTCAAAAAATTCAATGTATTGATGCAAAATAACTTTTCATATTTTTCTAATATTTTTATTACTCAATTCATAAAATGACGAAACAAAAACAATTAAGTAACATGTAACATTTTTCACCAAAAAGTGTGTTCAAAAATAGTTTAAAGTATCATTTAAAATGAATTGATAATTTTCCCTTAATTTGACATCTCGTTGCTGTAAAACTTTTAAAAACCATTTTATTTATATATAGTTTCTTGTGAAAAATAAGGGTTAAACTTAGTCTTAAAATCAGAGTCTTGAAATTTTCCATTGCATATTCTTAGGGACAAAATAAAGTCACCCTTGTAAAACTGTTACGAAAATAAAATTATATTATCACGTAAAAAGAATATTCTAAAATACGAAAGACTGTTTTGATTTACAGCATTTAAAAAACTACTTTGTTAGTATATAAGATGCAATCGTATTCACCACATTGCTTTTAGAGTAATAAATTTGCATTAATTCGTTTAGAAAGTCCATTAGAAAAAGCAAGACCGAGACAGGATCTTCCATTCTAAGTCTTAAACTAAATATTTATAAGACAAAAACAAATACGAAAATTATCACGTCTTCTTTCGAAATTCAATAAGCCATTTCCGATGCAAAACAAAAGTGTAACTGAATATTACATTACCAAATTTAAATAAAATACGAACCACTTTTCTTTCAGGCGCCGACAAAGAAATGAGATGTTGCCAACAGCTCGAAACAAAAAAAGGAACCAAAAAAAGAAAAATGCCACAAATTTGGTTTTAAGCGAATTTTTTTTTCTTAAAAAAATCCAACTAGCGGTTACTTTGCATTTTTCGTGGATAAGAACGTTACACTTTCAGATTTCCTTGTCAAACTAAGTATTTAAATATTTATAGCTTGATGCATGGGTATATGCGATCAAGCCTAGTAGCGGGATTTATTCTTTATTTTTCATTCTAAGATCCAGTGAGTAAAATATAAAAAAAGGCCATCGTGACTCAAACACCTGAACTGAATTTACATCTCTCCTAGCTTTCAGATATTGTAAGTTTTTAGGGTGTATTTTTTCCAGTTGAATAAGTCACTCGATTTCAGATTCGAAAATTCCCCTTTCAGTTTAGTATGAAGAGGTATTTTGAAGAGAACTAACAGACGAAAAAAGCTCAGTGAATGTGAAACGAATGGGGAGAGCTTAGATACATTTTTATGCTAAAGTGAAAATGTATATATATATATATATAAATATATATATACTCTATAACAAAAAAACGAAAAGGAGTTAACCGATTGTAAAGGAATTTCGCATGCAAATACATTTGTACCGAACATACAAATGATTAAAATTTTGTTTTCAATGAATGTAAAGCAGGACTAAGGCGCATTGGAACTGCGCACTCAGTAGGTGCTTATAAGAAGCGATTCTCAATCTGATAATAAAAATTTCTGTAGCATTCCGATTAAGGATACCTTTCATGACTGAAAAAATGCCTCGCCGCAGGATTCAGCTTCATTACGAGCAACTGCCAGAATTTGAAAGAGGTATCATTCGATTGAAAGAGGCAGGTTGGGCAAATCGGATAATTGCTCGTCTTATGGGTAGAAGCGATGCGGCTATTAGAAGATACTGGCAAAAATGGATAGGCAATGGCAGATTTCAGTGTCATGATGGTAGCGGTCGACCTAGAGCCACAGCAGATCGGGTGGACAGATTGATTGTTAGATCCTCTGTCAGAGCGCCTGATTCATCGTTATCAAACATCAGACGTGCGACTCACATAGGAGTATCAACCCTGAATGGTCAGGGTTGATAAAACGAAATTTACGTTCATACCGACCGCTATTGGGTCGGAATGAATCATGCTGACTGGGGAAGTACAGTGTTTAGCGATACATTTAGCAAGAAATACCGCAGGAGACCACCAGGGTGCTTTTTCACTCTATGCTACGTCGTGTGGCTGCTTGCATCCAGGCTAGAGATAGGTCACACACACAACACCTTATTGAGCTCGTTGCTTTGTAACTACATAACTCTAAAATAAATCATTCAATTTTTCTGAAATTATAATCGTTTTTTATTCTGTACTTAATCTTTCTACCCACCAATTTTTGTCTCTAAAGGGAACAAGTTCTTGGTGCGTCTTTTTTTTTTGTTATAGTGTATATACACTCATGCCCATAATTTAGGTCACAAACATGTTTTTCGTCATAAATTTAAATTGCCTAAAGAAACAATTTTGGAATTTGTGTCTTATACATATTGAAGAAAGGGTAGTACAATATTAACCAGTATTTTCGGGAAAAAAGCTGTTGTTTAGTGTTTGTTACCTTTCGCAGAATTACTGGATTGAGACCGTTTAAGCAAATGAGATTTTTTCAAGCAGTTTTGTGAATATTGCATTATAACCAACAAGTGTTAGCAGTGAAGATGACTTTTCATAACCGTTTAGACGATTTTTTGAGATAAGAGCCGTTTTCAGGCTTGAAGTGGACCAGTCTCAAGCGGTGGTGGCTCGATCGTTACAAGTGACACGAAGTGTTCCCCCGGCCATAGAATCAAATCCAAGCAAGTGAACAGCCAAGGTTGCCACAGAGCATCGACATTTTCGCAGGATCTCTACTTGGCCTTAAGCGCACGACGACTAGGTGGACAACAGCTGCTCAGCTTGCTCGTGACCTAGCTGTTGTGTCTGAAAGTAGAATTTTCAGGCAAACGCTCTACAGCCATCTTGCAGATACTGTCCTTTGTCCTTGCGTCCAGTCATCTGTGTCCTTATGAATGCATCGAACAGGAAAGACAGGATATTTGTAGACCTAAAAACATCAATCGTAGACACCACAAGAATATGGGTGTGTTCATTTCAGTGGTGAGTTGAAATTCCCCAGACAAAGTGATTCCCGTCGTGTCTTCATCTGGAGAGAAAGTAAAGCAAAGCTAGAGTATGTGTTTGATAGTAGCCTAGCCACACAATTATATGACACACTCATATGTTCTTCTTAAGTTACTCGTTTTATTTAATTGACCCAGATTTTACTTATAAAATATGTAATAAAATATTTTTAATTAATTCAATTTAAGAGGGGGGAAAACCTTTAAAATGAAACCGACACTAAGACATAAGCTCAGAAAGCTTCAACTATCTTAAAAACTAATTTGTTGTAAGATCTGAAATTTCGTCGCAGTCTTCCCAATGAAATGGATGAAAAGAATATGCACACACACAAAAAAAGTGTTTGGTATTTTTGAAATTTGTTGGGTACTGTGTAGCCTAAAAGCGTAACACATTTAATTTCATTGCTGCTGGAATAAATTCATATTTTCTAAATTAAATTCGTTTTATACCTTATTTAATTTATTGCAATACTTCAGTTGATGTATCACCAGTTAAAGTAAACTATCATTCATTTATAAAATATTTTAAGAAAGCAATATGATATACTTGTTATAACTTAATAAACTGTTTTCATGTTCATAAGGACACTTAATATTTAAAAATATTTTCCAAATTTCAGTCCAAATACTGAGAACTAAAAGAATACAGACTTAAAATTAAAGGAAGACTAGAGCTACTCCAACTTCAATTTCTAGAATTTTTTCAGTTACTGTGTATTAAACATGGCTTTAGTGCCCATGGTAGCCTTTTGGTAATGGTCAGGAACTAGTGGCTGACGCGTCAAGTGTTCGAGCCACAGTTCCAATGAAAACGATCCGTGTAGAGGGAGCTAATGTACTCTAAATCTGTCGAGGTTCAAACGTCATCCCGTTGGAAGTTAAGAGAGAGGGTGCCAGAGGTCAGGTACCGTCCTTTGTACTCGACCATGGTTCAAAATAACGAAGTCCGCCGCCAGTAGCCCTCGTGAAGCCTTATAGTGCCACGTTAATGTAACTCTCTTTACCTTTCTTTGAACATGATTTAAGACAGTAAAAAAAATAAAACAATTTCAAAATAAATTGTTTTTGCAAATGTACTTTCTAATAAATTTGTTCCGCATACTTATTAAGAAACTAAATACAGCCCATCTCAGACAAAAGAATAAGTTATACCGTTTTTGAGAGATGTTGATTTTTGGCCGTGTTGATTTTTTTAATAAAAAAATGTGATTTTTTAAAAGAATCCATCAGTCTTTAGATAAAAAAAACTATATTATTGTTTAATTTTCTTAAGAAAATTTTTTCCATTAGGTATAATTAAGAAAAAAAAATGAACTTTCATGCAAAAAGCGGCAGGCATTAAGTGATTCTTTCTCCTTTAAAATATTTTCCTGATGTGTAGTTACATACTTTGAACGAGAATGAAGGAGATAAAATAATTTAAAAATGAAAAGTCTGAAAAGAAAGCCCCACACTTCCAAAAAACTTAATTACAAAAAATTTTTAAGTAATTTTTTCATTACAATGCGTGTATAAAATTGTATACCTCACAAGAAAATGCTAGATAATCGTTCTTTCTTCAAAATTCAAAATGAACAAAGAAGAAAGAAAAGCATTTAAACGAAAATCTACATCTGATTCCTTTTTCCGAACAAAGTCGACATCGATTTCATTCTGAAAGCAATTAATTCCAAAATGAATAAAATGATCCGAGAGAGAGAGAGAGAGGTAAAAGAAAACAAAAGTAAAAACAACAACCCTTCGGATTCATTGTATTGAATATCGTTACTGTTTAGTTCACCTCGCAAAAGAAACAAAAACTCGGGAAAGGCTTGAAAGAAAGTACACTTTTTCCACTCTCTTGTTTTCGTTACCCGAAAGGAAGAAGGGACAAAAAAATGTTCGATTAAAAACTCATTAACGAACTTGACATGTGGGAGTTGTCTTTATTTTGCATCTATCCCCCCCCCTCCTTCTCTTACCTCCTGCCCACCGAACTGACAATCGATTCTGTCGAGCCTTCACTTCACTTCTTTTCCTTCCCCTTTAAGCAAAGGAATCACGAGCAATTAGTTATTTGGTAAGCTAATGCCTCTCATTATTTGAATGGAAGGTTAACTTCATCTCTATGACTTCAGTGAACAAGAAGATTCTTTTTTCCTCCTTCACATTTCTTTCTCTTTTTTTCGGTTTTTAGATCCTTAATTGAAGGAACATGTGTTTTCGTAGAAGATTTGAGATTCATCTGTTTTTATTATTCCAAAAGAATCATGATCTTTCTATTGGCTTTATGGGAATAATTTCCTACAAGCAGGTTTTACTTTTATTTACGTAATAAATAAAGCTATACAATAGTATAATAACTTATAATGCATTGTCATAAATTTTCATAAATAGTTTGATTTAAATAATCTTATTTTTTTCATAAATAATAGCACATTTAAATAAAGATTTTTAAGCAGAAATCTGTAAATAGAATTCAGTAGTTAACGAAATGTATGAAATGAAAATATGAAATTATAAATGCACGGAAGTTATTATAAACTTTTGGGTATTACGTAACATTTCAAAGTATTATAATATTAATGTTTATTTCTATCTTTTGTATTATTTTCCTTTCTATAACTTTACAACAACTTGTTGGATTATTTAATGGTAGTGAGTTATTGAAAATTATCGTAGAAATATTCAGGAACTCGAGGACCTTTGGCGACGGACCTTGTAACTTTGAACCATGATCCAGTGACGAGGAATACACTTGAGCTGAAACCTCCCTTTCTTCACTTCTACACCACACCAATGGAAGGATATTTGGAACTTCGACAAACTTAACAAACATCACCCTCTACGTGGTGGGTTTTCAGCGGTACTAGTTTCGAACTCATGACACGCTAGCCATGAGTCCGTAACCTTGACCATTAGGCTATCACGATCACCATTTAAAAGGAAATATTCACCACAATGCGTGAGGATTTCCTAATGTAATTTATTTTACAAGTAAACTCAAGTAATAAAAATTTTTAACACTGAAAAATAAATTTTTATTATCAATAAATATTCTCATCAATAACGGGCTATTGATAAGCATGAATACCTACACACATTAAAATGATTGAAAAGTAATTATAATAATAATACTTAGCTATAAAATGTTTAAACGATTCATCACATGGTTGAAAAAGTCAATTGCATCAACCGGAGAACTGACATAAAACAGTTCCAGTTTATGTATAACTTTCGGGGCAACAGAAACGAGTATACTAGCTTACTTAATTCTCTAAGCTAAATGTTGCTCCGATCTTAGAGCAAGCAATGGACATAATATATGTGTGTGGTGAGGGAAGTTGGGACCAGCGTTATACAGTTTGCATCTGTTTTAGAGATGCATATATCTATTATTTCTAGTGCACGGTTGTGGAATGTTATTTATCTCTAAAGATGGCAGAATGCTTCTATTCATCTACACAAATTTTAAAACCTCAACACTGTATTGATGACATTCTGCAGCTGTTTATAGCTTACACGTCATTTTAAGGTCATTTTCTTATAAGATATGGCTCTGTAGTCAGAGCTCACATATTTCTGGATTGCCTACGTGTTGTTAATACTCTCCCTTAACCAGAAAAAGCACCAAATCATTCAAGAATTGAACGAGTATGGGGATATGGTAAACAATTATAAATAAGTAAATCCCAATATCGCAAATTTGGATCAATAACTAGAAACCTTTATCACTAATTACGTCAACTTATAAAATCAAGCACTTATACAAGCAAGTACTTATACATCACTTATACAATCAAGCACTTATACATCACTTATACAAGCAAATACTTATACATCACTTATACAAGCAAGCACTTAAACATCATTTATACAAGCAAGCTCATTCCCCCAAGTGGAGACTCATGGATTCCTAGATGTGAAATTCCATATGAATTATCTACACACACATTGGTGGTTTTTTATTAGTATATTTAATTAATTAATTGTCCGCTTATGAATTTAACGCGTGTTTTAATTTTATTGAACAGTCTCATTCCTCGTGATCCTTCAGATTTATTTTTCAAAACAAATTTATTTTGCGAATGATTTAAACATGCACAATAGCGCGATATGTTGTTGGAAATAATTGTTACAATAAGTGTAGAAAAATCTTTCACCATTATTTTTCCATTTAGTAGTTTTCTTTTAGTATCAATTTCAGATTAAGGATGTATTTTCTTCTACATAAGAATTCTATGCACGTATTAAAACCACATTACTATAAGCATTCATATTCAGGAGCTTCACATGCATTATTCACGTGAAGTATGCCAAGGAAGCAAAACCATTTTATATAAAATAAAGAACAAGAAAAAAATATCAAATGAAAATGAAAAGTTACTTCTAACACTAAAGCAAATAACAGAAGAATCTTATAATCGTGATATATAAAAAACATTTTGAATTTAATGCAAGTGTTAAACATGTTAACATTGTAATATAAAATAAAACTTTGAAAATATGTAGCATTATATCCATATATATTTGTAAAATCTTTCCCTTGTAAAATGAATCATTCATAACAGTTTCAAAATAAGATGACGGACTAAATTATTATTTTTTGTAAAAGCTTCTTTCTACATTTATAAATATTTCAAGTACAATGGATTTGCTATTCTATTATTTTGCATATGTAAGTGTTTAAGATATGCTATGTATCGCGATCTATAGATTTTTCTTACTTAATTACATCCTGTTTTCGAAGGTTCAATTGAAACCATTTAATAAGAAATCTGGTAAAAACAGTAACAATTATATTAAAGCTTATATCATGTAATATAGAGTATTTATGCTATATTTGGTTATCAGGGAGGGCTGAAGGAGAAATTAAGAAATGACTGAAATTAATTCCAAGTATACTTTTCGCATTTTAAACATCCATAAAATATATTTTACCTTATTATTTTAGAAATTGTAATTATTTTTACGAATTTGGTGTTAAAGGAATCTTAATGTTTGAGTGTTCAGACTTTTTTTTAATAAAAAAAATCATTCTTGTAAAAATACCAGACGTTTTTCTCTTAATTTTTTTCCCAAATTGCATTAAAAGAAAATTAAAATAACATACAGAAAATTTTAATTTTTATTTGATAGTAAAATGAAAATATTTTTGCTTTATTATTTAAAAAAAGAACTTAAAATGGATCACTGACAAAAATTCTTTTCTACAATTTGTTCGTTTCTCAAAATACGTTATTTCCAAATAGCAACTCATTCGTTTGAGAAAAACATGAAATCATTTCTTGAACACTTGAATTGGAAAACCTAATTTAGTTTTAAGAAAAGCTCAATATTTTCTTCAGATGGCCGTAAAAAATACGTTTGGCATCAATCGAATAAAAATTCGTCGATTTTGAAGGAATTCAGGAATAAAATCCGAAAAACAAATTTTATTTGATTCTCTCATCATGCATTTCGGGTCACGTATTTTTGAGAATGATGGAGTTGGAACAAATAGGGTCCAACCATAGTTTGATTTCTTTTCAATCACATTGTCTAGCAGGCATCAAACGAGGAGCCAATAAAATTCGCCAAGTCGCCAAGTTAGGAAAGGGAAAAAAAATCTCGTAAACTCACGTTTCAAGTGCGAGATCGAGCGTGGTTTTAACGCCGTTTCTGTGAGACATGAAGGTGATTCGAGGCAGCAAAATAGATAATTCTTTTTCTTCTTTTCCAGTAACTTGTCTAAAATAGAAGTTGTTTTCTTGCTGGATCGTTTTTGTTCTTCACCGAAAGGTATTGTGTATTTTACGATCGACTAGCTCATTTTCTAACTTCATGGATTCCAACTTGAATGGCAGAATACAAAGGAAAAACTTACATTAAATGGAACAAAAAAGGTTCATAGTCAGTTAAATGCAACAAAAAAAAAATAAAACTAGTTATTAAAATCTGTGCGTGTAATATGGCTCTTGCGATTCACATATTCAACACATAAACCCTGAATTTCGAGAGCCAATCAAGGAAAAAGGTTTTTATTTAAAGCCTTTTTACTGTTATTGAAGCATTAAGGCACAAAAATTTTTAAGGCTGTTGATTTTGGTTCTTAATTTTTTAAGCCGTGAAATAATGTGGATTAATATTAGCCTATAGAAAATAAAGGAACAATACAAATTTCCTATTCACAAGAACATTTGATTAACTGTAATTACATGAAAGAATTAACTAGTTCTTGGAAATGATAACTGCATAATAATTACGCATCGAATATTTTTTTATGATCATTTTATAGCAATTATACGTATTTATAAATATCCTTACATTGAAGACATTGTACCGCATTCGTTGTAACTTATCGTTCGCCTTTTACTAAACAATTATTATTTTATAAAGATATAAGTAAATGAAGGTAAATTTATAATATTGACTATAGTTTTAAGAAGATTTCTTGATTTTAAAACCCAAAATGGTTAGTCTGGCACTTCACGCGCAGAGTAGGCCATACCCACCACCTAACTTTTTTTAAGATTCCATCTAAACCTTTTCCGGGAAATGAATAGTTTCTCGTGTAGCTACCTTTAAGGTCATATCCTTTGAGGGGTCCTAGCTTATAATCGAATTCTAAACATTTATTTTTGGATACCGCCTCTTAGGGTATGTCATCCCCTGCTCGTGAATCGTTGTTACAGTTCTGAATGTATTAGCAAGATTTAAAATCTTTCCTATGCCATGGCGCATTATTGTAGTTATGATGAAGAAATGTGATATTTAAGTAATTTAATAGATACAGCATTTCATAGATATAGTACAAAAGTATTTTCGGGTGGAGAAAGACTCTTTGCAGGGATGACGAGGAAGAATTGAATTAGGAAGAGTAAAATGCAATTATGATTAATATACTGAAATCTATCCAGATAATTTAACTAAAGAAACAATTATCGTCCTTGATAAAATGACCGTATCATATTCAATGACCAGGAAATGTAATCGTTAGCCCATGGCAATATTTTTTTGTTTTGTTATACGTTGCGACAATAAATGCGAAAATTATTTTGTTAAGTAGTCAGAAACCATCTGCTGAACATTGAACCAAGCATTGATTTCTGTAGTGTTTTGGATTTCGATTTATTGAAGAATGTAAAGAATTTAAAAACCAACAAGCGATGCTTCTACGAAATTAAAAAATAAATAAATAAGATTCATGAAAGAGCATCGCACTTACTCGCGACGAAGACTAAAGGAGTGTGTAAACAATGTACTAAATGCCCTAATAAAAATTAAACTAAAAACTAAAACTAAATTGGCGTGTAAAAAGCGTAATAAACATAATGCACTGCCTACATTTCTTCCCTTTTCACCTTTATATGCAAATTTTACGGTAAAAACAGAATATAAACACTCTTGGGTGTGAGATATCCTGCACGTGAAGTTAAGATCATATTTTACACGCGTGAAGTGCCAGGTTAATATAGTTAAACAAGATTGTATGTTATATTACTTGTGATAATCTTAATTATTTAAATATTGCTTAAAGTTATCAAAGCCCAGTAGGACTTGTATATGAAAACTGGAAATGTTCAGAAATACATAATAAATTAGAACAGATTATTGATGACTGTAGAAAAATAAGCGGCAGTATGTGACACAAACAAGTCCATCCTAAAAGGAATTGAAACTTAATTAAATTGCTTTGTAGAAGTTTTCTAATGCTAGTGGATGTTATGAAAAATTTATTCAGTCATTTGCTCACAAAAAGTTGTGAAATACATTATTATACCTCTAAGCAAAACATACTAAAAATGAAAAGACATTTTACTCCAATTTTCAGTTCTTAATATGGTTTATGATTTAAATAGAATAAATATTTCTAAATATCTTAGAAAAAAATTATTGTTATTGTTATTATTATTATTATCTGTAAAATTAGTATAGAAATTTATCTCTTTTTTCATATTTTGGTTCAGTATAAAATATTATTCGTAGACAAAACATTATCGTTCTCATCGAATAAAAAATACTTAAGTATTAATCAAAGTTCCTACCAATTAATTTACTTTAATAATATGCTGTTGTTAAATTACGTTTTTTAATTATTACATAAATGACTATAAAAACTTAAAAGTATATTAAAAATACAAAATGTATACAATTTAAAAAAATTATTTTAAAAAAAAATTAGATGACAAAAATTCGTGGCATAACAAATGCCTTAGAGTATTTCCTATAATTATAATTTTTACAACGTTAAGAATATTATCCTTATAAAGTGAAGAAATAGTCTTTCCCAATCGCAATTTTTTCATTTTCCTTGGAATAATTGAAACTAAACATATTCCTAGCGAATTCGTTTAAATGAATAAAATTTCAGAGTCATTGTACGAATGTATGAATGAAGTGGCGAAGCGAATCCTTGAAATGGACCAAACTCACTGAATAACGAGACCATTTACATCAAGATAACGTGCCAAATCATTCAAGGATAAATTTGTATTCAACTAAAAAAATTGCTCTCTTCTATTTAAAATTTCGCCATATTCTCTACGCCTGAAATTCAAAAGGATACACCATGATTCACGATAAAACTCGTTTTTCTTTCATTCAATCAGACACCCAAGTAGTTTTGAATCAGTTAAAATATAACCTTAATTGTTGATAAATATTGTTACTTAGATCGGGGTTCGAGGATTTTATGTAAAATCAGTTGTAAACAACAAGACAGTTTTTTAACAGCGATGATAATTTATTGTCGAAAATCAATCCTTGAAATACAGGCTTCAACAGCAAAATTCTCAGAACAAATATCAGAAGGATTTCACACCTTCAACAGCACTTAGACACAATTATCAGTATCTAAAAATACACGTATATATAAGCTTATTCACAAGCACAGCCGAGCTAATCACGAACAAGGCAAGTTAACTAATCGCTAGTCAAAACCAAACAGACTGTTACGGCGAGTATCTTTCTATTTATAGCCGCGGTCGAAACTTCGAGAAAGATGCACTCGCGTCATAGATCGTGAAATTAGTGGATTTCTCCACTAATTTCTAGAAGAATCCAGAGGGTCCCGAACTCACCAACATGGTCGCCAATGTCTCCAAATTGATCGCCAAAGTCGCCAAATTGGTCGCAAATTTGGATCTATCGCCAATATTTTGCCAAGTTCCCATTGAATCGCCATTATAACGTAAGGGACGGCATTGCTTGTGAATATTGCAATTTTAACATGAAATAAATATAGTATGGAGTAATATAAATGCAATGTACATCCAAATACAAATTACTTACATTATTTTATACAAAATTCGTAGCAATAATATTTTTCTAAAAATGTGTTGTTGATTCTTATGCCACCTGATCGACAGTAACATCAAATCAAGGTCCACGAAATTCATCATTCCCCCAAGAGGGTGACAGTGCGATTTTGCTCAAGCAACACGATAGATTGCGACACCGTTCGGACCCACAGATTTAACGAGCACGTTCTCCGATTTGTACTCGGCGGGCATTTGGTGGCATCGGGCATCGAACCCAGGCCTTCCGGTCTGGGGTCCGATGCTCTAACCACTAGGCTAACCACGGCCTCTAAAAATGTAATATAAATCCTTTATTTATGGAGCATTTAAACATTGAATTATTTGATAAACTATGGAAATTTAAGATGAAAAATATAACTAAAATACGTAAGAGACAAATTCTCAAATGATTAAAGCTGTTTGTGGTAGCTTAGTGGCCATCGTCACGAACTCGTGTCCGGAGTCTCATGAGTTCCAGCCTAGTGCCAATGAAGAGAGGCTGAAGCTCGTTAAATCTGTCGAGGCTTAAAGTCCTCACGTTGGCGTGGTGTGTAAGTTCGAACAGGGTTCTTGATTTCAGGTATCGTGTCCTCGTTACTTGACCTTGTTTCAAAATTACAGGGTTCGTCACAAATATCACGTTGCCTTATAGTGCAACGGTAATGAACAGTCACTTAAATGATTAAATAAAAAATAAATACAAAATAATTTTTTAAAAATTAAAAAAATATAATTTTTAAAATAAAAATCTTAAATTTGAATTTTATATTTTTAAACACACCTCAAATGAGAATCTGACATGTAAAATAATAACATATTTTGTTTTTTTACTTACTCGTTAGCTTTCCTTACAATTCAACTACCCGTGCAAAGAAAACAGTTCTACAGATATTAATGTTGAAAGGAAAGAACAGAAAAGAGTAAAATTTATGTTATTGTGTGACCGAAATAGAAAAGAAATTATTTCATCTGCAGCAAATTGCTACTCTTATCGCGTTAACTACATTATTAATTGCCCCAGTTTGAATAATTGCTTTACGTTCTTGACAGTCTGAATAAACAAATTATAATTCTATCGGGCTGTTTGCAGAAAATTTGTATTTCTTTTTTTTTACTCAACAAAAAATTTTGTTAGCATGAAGTAATGATAAAAGCTGTCAAAACAGGAGCGTTTCTTTGTATAATAAGCTGCTTAAAGGTAATTTATTTCAGCAAATATGTGCCGAAACAGATAATTTACGAAAATATAAACAATAGCATTGTTATTAAATAAAATGAAGAACTGCATTGTGAGTTCATTATTGATTTATTTTATTCCGCCTCTTTTGCCTCACAAAATTGTCAGTTGTGACAAGAAAAGAGATATCACGGCGTACATCCATGTATTAATTGGTATTTTCTTTCTATGAATGCATATTAAGAGAAACTACTCCCTGGAAATATGGAATAATCTCTTAGAAACATTGATATTTGAAAAAAAAATGTTTAAAGCTATTGTTTAACATTTTTATACTAATCTCTACCAATGTAAATGATATTACAAATTGAAAGAAAAAATATATTTTGGCACTACATAATTGAAACAACGAAAATATTATCATTTCTATTATTTAAACTTTATGCTTGACATAATCATATTATTTTTGATTTAGAAACAGTAAGAAATTTCAGTAATTAATGAGTATTACAACTGTTACAATTTTCCATATCTTTTTTATGTCTTATTGATATCAATAACATTTAAAATATAATATATTTAATTAATATAATTATATTTTAATAATAATTTGTAATAATATTATGATTAACTACGTTATAAAACGACACGAATACAATTGTGGATGAATAATTTACTTTTAAAGATAGCAGTAACTTTGAAAAAAATGAATAAAAACCTGTATAAAAAATGATTAATGCATTCTAAAATGGAAAAATGAAAGTAAAATCGATAGGCTTTTGATTGAATCGCTTTTAAAATATTAAAATCGTAATGTATGGTTTATATCTGTAGCAAAAAAGGAACAAAAGAAAGCTTGAGAAGCACTTAATATTTTAATTAGTAAATTCAGCTTATAATGATAAACCAATTAGCAACTTGTCGGAACAGGCCTGAGAGATGAAACGACGCGACATTGATTTCAAAATGTTACTAGTGTCTTTCTGCATAATTGCCCATTTAGATCAGCGTGATCCTGGGATTGCTAGATATATGTGTGTTCTCTTGTCATATTCCCAATTTTCACTCCACGGGAAGTACGTGTGACCTAAGTGAAAGAAAAAAAACCGGAATAGTATTCGGTAGAAACAACTGTCATGTACGGAGGGACACGTACTTAAAATGTAAGTCTGAGATGCTGCCAAAGGAACAATGCAAAAAGGCTGTGCGTTATTGTAGATTTAGCAACATAACATAGGGATTGTACTAAGGAAATACAGTTGTTAAATCAAATAGTCCTTGATATCTCTACTTCCATTGTTGCGCCTTATCGGTACAACAGCTAAGCTGCCCGTTGCTATTTTGAACGTTTCCAAATTCGTCTTCCATAATCAAAAGGAGACATTTGAATTGAGACTTGTCACTAAAAATTGTTTTATAACTTTTAGAAATATTCCGTTCTGAAGAGGAGCTTAGCATTCTGCATACTTTTTATTTAAATCTATGCTACAAATGCAATATGACTATTGATGATGCACCTTATATTGCTCAATACTAAAGAAAATTTTGCACCTGTACCTTGCTACTTTGATTACAATACCACTTGAAGACAATGACACCCCTTGAAGACAGTATCTTCTGAGCTCAAATCGCAATTATTCTTATTACTAGGCACTGTAGTTTCGCCGGCTAGAAACCCAGTGCCGCTGAATACTTGAAGACGAAGACGAAAAGACGAGATGATCTATGTTAAAAATCTATCAAGGCAAAAGTTCTTCCTTTGGAGTCTGTGGAAGTTTAGAGAGAGAGATACGAACATTGAAACGCCCTCCTCACTTGAGCAGGATTTCATATCACTCGGTCCGTTGTAAACATCCCTCGTTTGCTTTACACAGTTTGACATAAATTAAAATAAAATAAAATTAAGGTTTAAGGTAATAAAGTTCATGACCATTTTCACAAGTCCATCGTGGCTCTGAAGTGAGCGAGTGAGGGGATATTAACGTCGCACTCTTCAGCTATATATATTCGAGGGCTTTTGGCTACGGACCTCGTAAGTTTAAACCATGGTAAAGTGAAGAGGACTGTACCTGAGCTGGCATCCCCTCATTTAACTTCCACACCACACCAACGGGAGAATATTTGAGCTTCGACAGATTTAACATGGTGGGTCTTCAGTGGCAATATTCCTGAACCCATGTCATGCCGGCCTCGTTACCTTGTCTATTAGGCTACCGCGACCCCATCGTGGTTCTGAAAGTCCAAAGAGGCAATTTTAGTAGAAACGTGTCCTGTAAAAAATATCACGTTTTATTTTTCAATCAACGTGATAATTTAATATTAATTTGACTGTCATAACTGACTTAAAGGATTAGGTTTCAGAGAAATTGAAAGAGTACATTTTAAAAGGAAAACAGTTTCAACTTTTTTCTGTTTTTACAAAAACTAATTAAGTTGAAAATATGTATTTTTTTGATGTGGCAAAAGTTTGTAATCCTTTTTTATAATTTACAAGAGAATAATTTAAATAAATAACAATAAAATAATGATTAGCAGTGTGTGCATGTTGCTATATGTTTTTTCAATACATACACACTCACACACATATAATATATTTTTATATAGAATTTTAGTCACTTTCATTGAGTTGTTTGAATATAAATTATTTTCTTATATTTTATGATATACTCATAAAACATAGTTAAATGTCACCAATACCATTAAATAGTTTTATCCCATACACTCTGATCCTTATTTGAATCTCATCTTCTCAAAGAACGAACCATCCCCTGCAATGTCCAGACTATTCTATTGAACTTCACCTATTCGAATAATCATCGTTTGTTCCGCATCATTAACATATCCGACCCCCTTCTTCGCGTTCTTCATCCGGTTCAGGAGCTGGAATTAAGGCAATTGGATAGTCGCCAGGACAAAGTTTTGCAAAAGTTCTTTCCCTCCTTTTTTTCGTTCTATTTCATTCCATTTCTTTCTTGGCAAAGGGTTCCGGTATCGGCCCTAGGTTATTTATCGTGTTACTGGAGATCGTTATGGACGATTGGAACCGTTTGGAGAAAGTTTTTATCCTGCCTTATTAATGGTTCCTTTCCTTCGTGGCAGGTTTGAAATTGCATAAAACTCCTTTTCCGGTTGTCCCGTTTCATTCGGGATCATTAAAAAATGAATGGGATGCCCTGATTGGCGGAGAAATTGAGGGATCCGAAAGTTTTGGAATTATAAAAATATCACAAGGGAATGTGAAGGTGAGAGGGTATTGATTGAAATGATAACAAAGTATTAGAAAATTGGTTGTAATTAAAAAGTTAACGAAACTTTGCCTTATAAATTTAATAATTATGTTTTTAGACATAGCATGAATAAGTTTTGTCTTAAAAAAGCTTCTGATAGTAAAATATTCCAAGTTTTATCCACAATTATGAAATTGTTTTATGATATTCATATTGTTTTTACTATTAATAAAGGGAATATTCAGGCTTTTAATATTGAGATTTGGAATCGATGATATTTATAACGATTAGTTATCTTTAAAATTAATTTAACAAAGCAATTTATTGTAAATATTTAATAAGATTGAAGCTTCGTAATAAAAACTTGTTCAAAATGCTGAAAACTCATATGATTTTACTAATTTGCATGAGGTATATCATTTTATAACTTCACTTTAAGAGACCTTTTATAAAACGAGAAGGCAATTATAGGTTTTGTTTTATAAAACACGTCGCTTTTATTTCCTGATTCAACGGGTTATTAAGAACTTATGCTAACTTATCCCATTTTCAACTTAATAAAAAATTAAAAGTTTACCAGAAATTTAATGTGAAATAAAATAATGTAACAAATTTTTGAAAAAGCTTATATTAATGCGTCCATTGCCTTCTATTTGTTTTTGTAATTTACAAACACATCATTTTATATCTTACTGTCCATCTACGACAAAAATTAACTTTGATAAAATTCCTAAATAGTCCAAAGATTTTGCTGATATTTTTTAAAGTTTTTAGAGGTTTCCTGATTTTACTAGATTCTACTAATGAGCACATACAAAAATTCTTGCATTATATTATTACTAGAATTATTTTAAAGTAGTTTATAATCACAAATGTATGCACGCGAAAAACAATGTGTGCTCGAGATTTAAAATTTCGAGAAATTCCCCTTCCTTGAATCAAGAGGTATTACTCTAGTAGTAAATTTAGTAAATACATTTGTTATCAAAGTTTTAAACTAATAAAATTTGGCATTGTTATATTGGTGGGGAGGGGAGAATGGGGTGCCAGCCCAGATGTCGCTTTCGCCAATTGACCAAAAATTAGTTACATAGCCAATAGCCCTCGTGTAACTTTGAAGTGCGTTAATACACATGAACTAAATAATATGCGTTATCGTATATACAAAACTATGGTACTTACTTATTATCGCAGCATTTCCAACGTTCAAGATAACTCGCCAAGTTAGCAGCCCCGATTTTGTATGTGTCGTACACGCAGAATCGGCAACCATGTGCTTCGTTTCATATAATGTCGCAAATGCGGTTGCGATAATGCGTAAATACTAAAACTATTATAAATGCAATAGTATTCTTAACAAGATATTCTATATTGAACTTTTATTCTTATTTTATGTTAAAATAAACATAAAATATAATTGGGTTATAACCTCTGACTGTTAAGTTCGGTGAATGAAGTCAGTACGGCTGACCAGGCAACACTGGCGAAACAAAACACTGCACACGCATAGTGACAGGTGTTGACCTTCTGCTCCTCCCCCATTGCTCAGTTGAGACTCATTTGTGTTCCATGTTAGACTTGTTTTACAAAGTGCTTGTTTAGTATGTTAATTCTTAACTGAGAACAGGAAAATGAACGAACAAAAGATCAATTTAAAGTTTTGGCAAAACACCAAAAGAAACTTGCGATGCTGGTACATGTTAATGAAGATCAAGCACTGTCCAAGAAGTGTGTGTACGAGTGGTTCACCCGTTTTCGAGAAGGCCGTTAATGTGTTTCTGAACCCCCCCCCCCATAGTGGAATTCTGGCGATCTCCGTCAATGAGGCAAACATTGAGAATGTGAGGAGAGTATTCACTAAAGATCGTCATTTAACTATGCACCTGATGAACTGTAGATTAACCGTGAATCCGTGTTTCAAATCGTTACCCAGGATTTAGGGATGAGAAAAACGTGTTATCGATATTGACGGTATTCCTAACATCCAACGAAACCGTGACGAAGCTTTTGAACTCCATCCTAAAAGAAGACTTCTTGCAAAGTTTCCAGGACTTGTATAGCAGATCTCAAGGGTGCATAGTTATGGGAGGTGACTATTTCAAAGGACAGTAAGGTAACTTTCTTTAACATTTCATCTACGTTAATTTTACAGGACTATTCACCGAACTTTATTGACAAAGGTTACGTATATGAAACTATGGTTAAATTCTTTTATAATTGAAAATACTATAAAAGTTTATTAAAGAAAAAAACTGGTGTCGGAGCCTACTATGATAGCATTAGTATAAATTGCACTGTGTAAAAATGATTATTTTATTTGTGAGTCTACGGCTATATTATATAAAGTTGATGGATTAAGAAATAGTCGCGATCATAATGTTGATTCACAAGCTGCTATTTTGTCATTCCTCAATTGAAATTATAACTATAATCTCCTAGTCCACACTTGCAGAATAAAGCTATACGATCTAGTTAAAACTAGAGACCGCCTTGTTCTTCGGTGAAATCCGAGCAACATAGGCATTTATGGAAATGAGCTTTCTAAAATTGAGTCACTTATACTCAACATCCTATACCATTACGTAACATCAAAAGAATAATCCACAATAAAATTAAAAAATACCAGAGAATTTCGGTACTGATATGCGTATAAGTATCACCGCAGCAAATTGATGCCACAAGAATCGTGCCATTTTTCTCCAACATTTGACTGACTGGTATTTTTTCATTTAAAACATGCTAGAATCTTTGTTATTTTGATACCAAGGTATGATTCTTGTGGTTCCAATTTTGCTGCGAGACCAGAATTTCTTTGTATATTGATACAACTGTGAAAAAGTAGTAGAAAGTCTTGTTTCCCAAAAATAATAAAATCCCTACTCCCTTGCCTAAGGCTCTTTGTGTCGCTTGTTCTAAAGCATAATGACAACGGGTTACGGTTACTTACAAAAAGAATAGGAATCTTAGATTCCGCTTATTGCCATTTGTGCCATCATAGGTATATGGACAAAGGCAACCTCAAAAACTGCCCTGAAGTTTTAAAGTTTTAGCTGGCAAATTTATTGAAACAAATGAAAGATTTTATTCTTGTTTTTATACTTTACACTATACTAGGCTGCTCGTCGAATGATTGCAGAAATGCCGCAGACGACCGTAGCATAAAAGAGAAAAAAAACGAGAGTTTATTCAAAAATAAGATGCTTTACATAAAATTACTATTAAAGTAAATTTTTTCCATTTTTTAAGACCTGATTTACTTGAAACTGATGTAATAACTTGTCTAACTTCAAGTTTTTTTCACAAAACCTTATTAACTACACAAGTCACTTATTTTGCTAATTTACATTGTACCTTGCTAATCTAAATTGTACATATTACCTTTTATTTCCTTAGAAGTTTCGTTTTAACTGAAATTGTTAAGAAAGAGTTGTATAAAGCCACAATGAAAACATTATGTTGGTTATACGAACATTAGAAATCCTTTTACTCGGTAGAATATTCCGGATCAGAGTAAATACTTCTTTCGAATGATTCTCTTATTAATGATGTTCTTTAGTTTTATGAACTTTATCTGATTAACTTACATTTACTCTACTCTTCATTTTTGAGAAACGACCACCATAAAAATCGAAATTTGGTGTTCCAGTGCAGGCGACCTTCGAAGTGGGAGATGGTTCTTATATTAATGGTTATCACATTCTTCCGTAGTTGGGCCCACCCTTTCCTCCCAACCCCAGGAAAAAGGAATGTGCACGTACTGGAATCTCATAATGAGCCGAAATAGTTGTTGGAAGCAGCTTGTTTGATGTTCTAGAAATCAATTCCGAGGAACAAAAGTGCATAGGAATTTCGCCTTTTCCACATTTACAGGGATAGAGAAAGAAAAAAATTGTGAAAATGGGATATTACGCAGAAAAGTATGAATGTTTATTTATGTCGCTATAACGGCTTTCAATGCATAATTTCTTAAATACATTAAAAAAGATAACCTGAAACTTAATATATAATTTACATTCAGAGGAACCTTCTTTAGTTAATAAATTAAAAGTAATTTCGGGAGATACATTTTTAATAAATCTTTGTTTCATACCGTTTAAATAATAAGAAAGAAATAATGTCTCAAGTTAGTCTCAACATGTTATTTAAACTTTACGCATATTTCTGACATAGAAAAATTATTAATTCGTACAAAGGCTTCTAATTTGACTTTGTCTTCTAAATTCTTGAATTTTTTTTATGCGATATTCAAAACTTTTCAGATTATGTTTTGTAATTCCAAAAACAAGGTACTGCATTTTTTTTATTGAAAATGAATATATGGATGTCAATAAATTTTACATAACTTCTTTTCGAATTTCCGTTTTGTCTATCTTACGCTATTTAGGTTATGATTACATGTTGCGACATTTAGTTTTTTGCCCTATTTATTGATCAATATACTATTTATATAATCTTTTAATACGTTTATTACATCTGAAAAATAAGAAAACAAAGCAATTATGCAATTTTGAAAGAATGTGACAGAAAGCTTAATTCGAAACCAGATTTAAAAAAAAAAAAATTTATAAATTAAATTCAAATAGAAATTATTCAATTCATTATACAGCATTTCATGATAAAAAAACTCTAAATAAATACTGACACGCTCGGTTTTTTTTTGTTTTTTTGCATGTATAATCGTTTGCAACATATAACCGCCAAAAATACTGAATCTCCTACACATTCTACGACATTAAACATGTTTTAAAAATTTAAATCTTAAAAATGCAGTTGAACTGCTCTTAAATAACTTAGCTACAACATTCGCACTTTGCATAATTTTAGTCTCATGATCCCGCGGATGTATCTAAATTAGCAATATATATGAGACCCAAATCTTTAATACCTGGCATCTTGGCATTTTTACCAGATTTTGACGACTTATTACGAGGACGATCAAACTCTTATTGTTCTGTGCTGTAACATAGACTGTTCAACGTATTAGCAGCATTCTAGAGCTGTGAATTATCAAGTGCGCATACAGTATCACACCTAGAATATCATTTATACGATATTTATATTTTAACGATAACTCCGTAGTTCAATATGGTAGATCCGTAGTTCAATATGGTGCGAATTGATCGAGAAGATTTTTGTTTATTTTTTCTTCTTTGTTTATTTATATTGTTGCATAAATGTAAAAAAAAAAAAAAATATGCAAGATACCTTGTTTAAATGTTAAAGAACAGGATTATTATATACATAGATGTAAAATATGTGAGTGTTATCAGGAAGTCAACATCTTTGTTAAAAAAAATGGAGTTGTGTTGAAAGTCTGTGCAGCAGGATACATCGAAAACACTTCTTTAAAAAATGTTTGAAACCTACTCATGCGGGGAAAAAAAATGTTTTAAGGTAAAGTAATACAAATTTAAATTTATGTTGAGTATTTCCACTAAAGTAGAATAAATTCAGGTATTTTAGTTTTTTTTTATGTTAAAAATTTATTTTAAGTGAAATAGGCATTCTAGTAGTTTTTAACACTTATTGCGATGAAAGGGTACATACTAAATCGTTGCAAGAAAAAAACATCAGGTATAATTAATAAATCCTTTTGTATGAATTTATTTTTTTAAAAAAATTGGAAATAGTAGAGCGCGATAAAGAGAAAGGGTAAAAAAAATTGGATCGTACTGACTTGACAGCGCTGGGAAAGAGAAATAAGTTGTGAAATGTTGTAATATACATTCTGCTACTTAGTATAATATACGAGGGCTGGGGCATAAGTCATGGCAACTACTTTTTTCCTTGTAGATAGGTAAACGGATCACAGACGTATATGAGTCGTGTGGAAGTTCTGCAGGTATAGTGTGTACGCAGAACAACAGATGGCTCTGTGATAGCTGGTAGTAGCGCAGAGAGAGCTGTAAAATCACTCAGTTGGTGTGTGTCGTGTGAGATGGAAGTAACCCGTGTTGCGCAGCGCACTTTCATCAAAATAGCCGTTCTCCGAGGGAGAAATGAGATGGAATGTCACAGTGAATTTGCGAAAGCCCTTGGGAATAATGCCCTACCATACCGTAGAGTGGGTAGGAAAGTTTCAGCAAGGACGTGTGCCAACTAGTGATGAGCAACGTTTGGGACAACCACTCAATGTGCGGACCGACTTGGCACGTGCCGTCTTCCAGCAGCTCATAAATGAAGACAGACGATTGAGACAAAGATAGATCGAGAAACGCACAACAAACGCATTGTCATGTCAACTTTATGTGTACTCTGTGTTGTCATTCTTTTGCACCGTGAAGGCCATATTGCTCTGAATACTGCCGTAATAACTTAGTGTGTTACGATGTTTCAGTGTACATTGTCCACGCATACAGTTAACACCTTGTCCTTTCGTCTGTATATGTCACATTTTCCAACCGGACTGCTACCTTCAAGAGAAAAAAAATAGTTGCCATGTTTTTTGCCCCAACCCTCGTATAACCAGCACTAACCAGAACTCTTCATTTTTGGTTTTTTATAAATTAGAAAAATACTTATTTTGATCTAAAATCCTCTAACAAAAGTTCAGTCTTTTTCCACTTTTTTTGAAAATTCAGTCTTTTTTGTGCAATATCAAATTTTGAAATTCTTTAAAAATTATTTTCCAAACTCCATACCATAAATTAGAGGTTTGTCAACACATTTGGTTTCCGATTAATAATATGGTTTCTCTTTATAAAAACTCGATTCACCTTACTTTGCTGTATCTCTCTATATATTTATAAAATCCACACTGATCTAATTTTATTTTAAAATTTTATAATGTAATGTCTGAACTGTAAATATGTTATTGTACAGAAGTAAGTATCATAAATTATTTTTAAAAGCGATAAAGCTTCAAATCCATCTTTAAAATTGATAATGATTATAAAAGATTTGACTAAATCATTGATTCTCTGCTCAAATTCTTATACTATTCTCCTTCTCATGAGGATGCACATTAAAAATCATTTCAGACTTCCGAAAAAATATTTCATTGAAAACAAAGAGAAAACGAAACAAAACAAAAGTTTCAAACTACATACAGAATCCAAACCCGAGTCTTCCTCTATCGACCCTGGCCGCAGTGCATTATGGGGCGGAGTCTCGTTAAAGCGAAGAAATCTCGATTTCTCGCTCTCGGAGGTTACTTCCGGAGGGAGGGGGGATGCACTTCCGCTTTCCCGGCACGTTCGAATCGGGTCCATCTTCAGAAATTGCCCCTTTTTTTCCCGTTTTCCTCGACAGGACCCCAGCTGCGCTTTCCGAAAGATAAGAAGTTTCAGATATTCAGAGAGAGAATCAGACGTCTCTGCTTCTGGGCTTGTTTCCTGCCCGGGATCCTACAAGTACGGTGTGGGGATATCTCTTTTCCCAAACTTCTTTCGGTGTGTATAAAAGTCCTGTTTTTTAATGAGATAGCGGGAAGGAAGACTTTTTCAATCCATCTTCTTGAAAATATCCGTTGGAAATTAGTAAGTGTGATAGTATGTTTTTTTTTTACTCGAAAAGTAGATTAAATAAGAGATAAAATTTAAAGTTATCCTTAAAAATATAAAATTCTGTTATTTTTTTAATGTGACAGCCCACATTAAGAACATATACGAATGCTTCATTCTTATTTTTAAAAAGATAATTTAAAACTTGAAAATATGTCTTTAGAACGCCTTTACAAAGTTTTTAGTACTAGATACAAAATAAGTAATGGTAAGGTTAAAAAATATTTTTTCAATTTTTTAGAAAATAACATTGATGTGTTTTATGCCTTACCATGTTCTAAAATTTTAAATTGGAATTATTTCTATAAATAACTATTCATTTTCCAACTTAATACCAATGATTTAATTTAACAATGTAAGTAACACAAATAAAAATATATAAATAAAATGACTACTTCTGATGGCCTGCACTAAAATAAACTCATAGTAGTATTATCACATCGCTAGATCGATTAACTTTTTATTATAGCAAAGACAATATTATATATTGAGCTGGTCTGTCCTTTACTTGACTTTCATTCCTTACCATGATCCATTAGAGGCAATCTCCCTTAGTATGTATGTGGCGATGGTATCTATATAAGCCAGTAACTGCCTCCAGACTGAAGTGATCATTTTGGTTAAGTGGTAAGTTTGTGGTTATGGAACGGAAGGTACGGAGAACAAACCTCCTTCATGTACGATGGTTTTTATAGGAATCCATAATCAAAATCCACAGTTCGATATGGATATGCACAACTTCAAAATTGGCAATCATTATTACTACGCTGCTGTGGGGCTGCCCAGAAGGAATAGTGCTTAGGGACGCTGACTGTTCATTCAAAAGACTCAGCGTCGAATCTCACAAAAGGCGTGGAAGTTTGTAAATGTATAATATCTAAGCAGCATGGGGCACTTTGAATATTTGAAGATCCGAAAGTAATCATGAGAGGTTGGTTCTAGGAAAAGAGAGGTATTGACCCTGGGTGTTCTCTCTCAAAATTGGGTGGAATGAAGCAAAATCATACTGTTATTTGCATGTCGCTAAAATCACAGGTATAATTTAGCCCCCTCCCCCTACGATGAACTTCGTGGGCCTCGATATGATGATACTGTGAATGAAGTGGGATAAGTAGCAACACAACATGCTATTGCGGCCATTAATAATTTCTAAGTTGGTCAGCTTTGAAGTGATTTTAAAAAGCGCAATTTAAAATGAACACCAAGAAACCTTTTCCCCTTTCAAGTAGGGTAAAGAAATATTATGACAGTAGTAAATGAATAAGTCAAGAAATATTATTGTTGTTGTTGTTGTCGTGTGTTTTTTTCATGCTGGTGTACATACAGTCAAGAAATATTTTCTTTTTACAATATTAGTCTAAATGGTGCCAGCCTGTAAGAATACTTATACTTGGTACTTGTACTTGGAAATTTTCTAAAAGAAAAAAAAAAAAAACAGAAAATTGGTGCAACCATTATTTATAAGATATAAGTTGCTACTTAATCGCTCATCTGCATCTCATGGTATCAGGTGCCTTCCACGTCACTTCACCGAGTTTCAAAATCCCAAATCCGTGCTTCAAAGCTCTCGTGTTTTTTTAGAGTGAAATGTTGATAAAAAAATAGCCATTAAAAACACTATGCTTAAACATTTGATAAAATTTTTAAGCTTACAAATTATGAAAAAATAACGTATGGGTAATTTTTTACATCGTTGTTTCTTGAAAAATAGCGAAATTTTGAAGATGAGATTTTATTTTTTGACATGATATCTCAAGCTCTAATACGCTTGTCGTACGAACTACTGTATCATGAATTAACGAAGGTTGCCCCAATTTAATATAAAGCAAATAAGCTTCAAAATTCTTAAATACATAATATGAATATTACAAAGGTAATGCTTTGAACACAGAATAATAGGAATATCCTAATAACTCAGATTCAATCACTTCGACTCTGAATAATTTATGTGTCTTTCAAATTAGACGATGAAATTAAATGATGATATTCTCTGTTAGTTCCTTAAGTTGTCTTTGGGTACCCATTATGCATTCTACAATGTTGACGCAAAAATTCTAGAATACCGACCTCACACCTCAGTTTAAGGTTTACAATACACACACAAAATTTCATTGGAATATCATTGCTACTTTCAGAACTACATTTTCGTTAGTCATGCAACTAAAATTTTATGTTTGAATGTTTGACAAATCAGATGTCAAAAGCCGTATTCTCGAATAAACTGAAATTGTTATGTATGCAAAATTGAATTCACAAGTATTTTAAAGATTAATAACTTGAATGTTAGCAATGATAATTTAACTATAACACTGACATGTGAAAGATGCCTCTGTTATTCTCTCTCGCACAATTTGAATATTTAATATTTTAAGTCTTTGTGAGAATAATTGATGTGTTATTTTTTAAAATACTCTTATATTTTGCAGTATGCTACCAAAAGCATTTCACGAGGACATTAAATACATAAAGATAACGTCATAAATATTCTACTTATATTTCTTACATCTAGAAAAATATTGATATTGAAATGAGATGAGCATCAAACGTTTCTTATTAAAATCTTAACAAGCTAATTTCACCTTTTTTTCTTTTTTTTCACATTGACTTTTGTTAACTATGTTAATTAGCATCTCAAGTATAGAAAAATGTATAGCCTGTAGTATAAATAGTTTATATATACATATAAAGATAATTAAATTAATACAAGGATCATAAGTTTCATGGTATTAACTATTATTAAAATTCAATTCATTCTTAATAATTAATTATAAACTCTTTTAATGATTGCAATTTTAATTATACATATTTAACCAAAATGATATGGAATCGTAATTATGCTATCAAAGGTTGATAAAAATAGTATTTATATTTCAGTTTGAAACACATTTATTGTAGTTAATTAAAGTTTTAAAAACAGATTTAAAGCAAAAAAGAACACAAATTATATTAAATTGAGGCACTCATAATCATTAAATGAACTTACAAACAAATATAGAGCTATTGTCAAATTTTCTTCCTCTTATGGTAGCTCAAAATAAAACATAGAGAAACCTAAATAACTAAAAAAAAAATTCTTCGAAATCCCCTATGTAATTCAATAGAAGTACTTTCCTTTAAAAATACAGATAATGGGAAACAATTCCAAGAAATTCCACTGACAGAATCTCGAAATAAGAACAGATAAAAATAATTATTTCGAAGACACTCGTGAAAAAAAAAGGAAGAGGAGGGGAAAAAAATGGAGGAATCAAGGATAGTTTTCTTCGCATAAAAAAGGAGGGGAAATTTTTCATCTCATTAAAAGTAGATAAATCACGAAATATCGTGGAAGAAACAAAGTAAAAGTAAGAAGAAAAAATGAAACTTAGAGACAATGACTAAATTCGTTCTCGAGAAGTATTTTTGTTACTTAAATCAAGACTTGGCGAAGACAGATAAAAATGACGTCAACTGTTTTTAGTAGACTGAGAAATTCGCATTCATGATTTATTTACAACCACCGTTGAATTTAGAATAAAAGTGAAATATAGCAACCGAGTGCTTCGAAAAAAGTTAAATATTTTTTTCGATGGAATGGAATGCAAATTTTTGTCAGTGAAATCAAATGAATATTGTAAAATTTAATAAAAATTACAATAACTAAGGTAACTTACTCGTTTCACCAGTATTTGTTACTTTTTATAGTATGATATGGATAATATTTACCTGAAAGGAAGGAAAGAAATGGAATTAGTTTATAAACTAATGAAAGTAAATTTTTACTTTCAAATTAATACTCATTATTCCATTACATAAAATGCTATTAAAACAAAAAAAATTAATCAAATACATCAACACTTTGTTAAAATACATCAACAAATTATTAAAAATATTAAAATTAGCATCCAAACACGTTAAATAATGTCTAAAGGAATATATGTTATTAATAAAGTTGTTGAAAATGAAGATCATGTAACGGTTTATATAAAAAAAACTATTAAGATAATGTTCCATTTTTTTAAAAATTATTAAGATGATGAAAAGATACCTTGAAAGTATCTTATTCCTATAAGCTAAATACTAATTTTCCTGAACATTTCTAGACATCGGAAAAGTTCAAGTATTCCAGCAAAATATATTAAATATACTTTAAATAATTAAACAGTTATACATTATGATTCAATCTACAACGTTTGATAACTTAGGTTTAATCATATCAAGGAGATGGTTCTCAGTTTTGAAAAACAAAGAGGAATACAATCAGAAAATATAAATATTTTTTGCATAAAAAAAAGAAAATATAAAACTGAAAACTAAGAATAAACTGAGTTTTTTCCAGGACTGTTTCAGTTGGAGTTTCTTTTAAAAAATCCCTATTTTAGACACTCATCTATTAAAGGGATCATGGGTTAGCGACACATTTTCTAAGTAACAGAAACATCTGTAATATACAGTCTGATAAGGCGCAAACACTACACATATAATGAACTGAATTGTGCTTGTTTCCCCAACGTCTTTGCTACGTTTGGATTCTTAATCACTATAACAGATAAGTGCCCTGTTTTATCATATTGAACAAAAGTTTTTAATTTAAAGATGCCAGTGTCTGAGTGTTAGCACATCATGTTTTAATGCCACAGGTCCGGGGTTCAAACCCGGATTCTGCAAGGTTGACTCAGCTTTTCGTCTCTTCAATGGGTCGATAAATGAGTACCAAGCTTGCTTGCGAGCTAAACACTGTGGGATTCGTGTCAGAGACTGATCACCTGACCGGAATAATTACTCAAGCACCTAAAGTCATCAAAACTGAAATGGATGCAGTACACATTTACCCTCTATGGGCTGTTTCACCACTGAGAGACAGAGATCTTACATAAATTTTTCATTATACAATCAACGAGCAAGTTTTAAATTAATTGTTTCTCAAAGAAAAAAGTACAAAAGCAGTCAAGACAAAAATTGGAAGTACTTCTGTAAACCTTTATAAAGGAAGTCACTGAATAAATTTTCAAGCTACTTTTTGAGCAATATATCCATATATGTATATATGTGTGAGTTCATAAATTAAATTTTTGGTTGTTATGGAGAAAGCTCATGATACTGAATTTAGACGCTAAATTACTGACTCGAAAACATTGGACTTTTATTTAAGACACATTATTTAAATTAAATTAAGGAAAATCGTTGAGGATAAGAATTAAATCATTAAATTAAGGATGAAAATGTATCTAAACTTTAAATAGAAGAATCGTTACAATTTCTTTTTAGAGCAACGTGTATTTGTTAACATTTCAATAAAAATCCGGTAAATACGAACAAGAGACAGATGGGTGAAATTTAAATATGAAATAAATTGTTACGTTTTGAATTTTTTTTCTCTTGAATTATTTTTGCAAGAATGAAAATAAGAATTTTCTCCATATAAATCCCCATCTCCAAAAAATCATAAAGTAAATTGATCAAAATATTTTATATCTAAAACGCGACGCGAAATCGAGGAGTCGAAACCCTTCTTCCCCGTAGGGAAAATGCCAACACTCCTATTTCGAGGGCGGACCCGTAAAAACTCATATCCACAACAGTTTTCCCGACGCCAACATTTTCGGGGCTTCATTTCAATAAAACAGATCCTCTATTGACTCTGGCAGTGGAAGGGTGTTTTACGAGCGAATGATTCCAATCCCGAAAACGCCCCAGATTTTATGAGGAAAACGGAAAGGAAGGGAATGGTTTTCCGGTGTCTTTCTTTCCCTCCGATATCACAGCCTATCAGCGAAAGAGGATGGAGTTTTTCTCAGTCTAATTTATTTCTTATTTTCCACTTCTTGAGGAATAAACAATTCATTGGAATGCTTCAAGATATCAAGGACAATGCAGACAACCTAAAAGAAGAGTATTGTTGAGTTTACTTTATGATCGTAGCGGTTATATGTATTTTTATATCTGGGAAAACATTATTTTTAGCCTTATTCCACTTTGCTAATGATTGATTTGATTTAATTCAATTCCTATTATTAGTTCACACTCTCCCTATATACTATATTTTTATGTAATGACTCCCTCTCTCTCTATATATATACTATATAGTATTTTTTTAATTAACTCCTTTCAAATATTTTTAATTCATTGGTAAGAGACTAATGCGGTAATCTTAATCTTAATCTAATTGCTCCCGCGCGTTTGCAACCAATCACGGCTCCCATTAGAAAGGAGTCGCGCGACCTTCACTGACAGTATATAAACCCAGAGCGCTGCATGGTCTCTCTTTTTTGTCCTTTGTCTGTTCACTAACAATATGTTCAAGTCGCTGCTACTTGTTGCTTCTGGCATGTCTTTGTGTAAGGCCATATCAGTTAGTTATTCTAAATGTACTGAAAATTTATATGCCTGTGACAATGAATAAAAGAAGATTAAAACCAAAAAAGAAGTAGTTCTCTGTGTATCAAGAAATAGCCATCGACAAATCTACATACAAGTAACAACAGAAATAGGCCTTGACTACGCTATTATATATATATATATATATATTTTTTGTTCAAATTTTTAATCGTTAATAAAATACATTTTATTCATCCACTCAAGTTCAAATACATTTTTTTACACTTGTAATGGGTGACTTTTGATGTTAATGCAATAAGTTTAATTTAATTAAGTTTAATGAGTAAATAGTTTAAAACAAAAATAATAATACAACACCATATATAACAAAGCAAAATTGCTCATTGTGTCCCTGTAGCGCAATGGATAGCGCGTCGGACTTCTAATCCAAAGGGTCGTGAATTCGAATCCCATTTAAGATGACCTAATTTCTGAGAATGTGATTTATTGGCTACTTCTATTTCATTGGAATATTTAAATTTAATAATTGAATACATAGTAATAAACAAAAACAATAGTCTAACACCGTAAAAAGTGGCCGTGGTAGCCTTGTAGTCAAGGTCAAAGAGGTATTTTTGTTTTTTTATTTTATTGAACAGAGCTATCTTTTGGCTTTACAAAAACATACTTTTTTCGTTTCTACGCTCCTAGAGGACAAGTTACAATCAATTTTATTAAGTTAGAAAAACCGGAAATGGGCCTTTGATCTATTAGAAGTAGGTATTTAAATTGCTTAAAATCTGTCAGGCGAGTCTGATAACCAGGGAGTAGTTATATATATATACCGCTGTATCAGCTTTATCAATGATACGGGTGCCCAAGATACAGGGGCGCCGACATATATACACAAAAAAATCGTCAGGAACCTCAAAAAACAGAGTTCCTGAAAATTCTATATTTAGGACTAGCTACACCACAGTGCTGATACCTCAAAATGTTGCAAATGTATGTATAGAACACTTTTTGAACCGGATATTTATGTTATTAGAGAATGTAATTAAATATTTTTCATTGTATGAATATTTTTAGAGTTATGGTTTGTTATTTCAATAATGGTCTCATAAAGAGAATGTCACACTTCTTATAATGTTTACTCAATCAACTCTAATGATTTCAAATTTTAATAAAACACTAAATCTTAGTAGATTTTCTTGATAAATGCATCTGTATATGTATATATATAATTTGTTTTAGTAATACTTTTACAAATACAAGTGTGTTACTTTTCCCTCTAATTGCTTCTTTGAAGTTTATCGAAAATGTTGCTAAAACAGCACTGATAATTGTGATTTTTGTAAAATTTATGTAACTTATTTTTAATATTGTTAGTTAAAGATTAGTATTGGTTAAATGTTAGTATTAGTATTTGGAGTCCTAAAAAAGCATTTATAACGTTTATGTATGCTATTTTGTTAAAAGTACTCCGAACGTGTTCGTGATACCTTAAATGCTTATGGTATTTAGTATATTTACTTACGTATTTCGCATTATACGATAGTTTGATTTAAAAATTAGTTTGGGTATTAAAAATTTATAAGACAATAAAATGTAATAACTTTTACTAAATGCATTATTTGCAAAGTAATTTAATTTTATCATATAAGTAATTAAATGCATGAAATTAAAAGAAATCGAGGAAAGTCCACATGCAAAGAAAAAAAGATAATGATAAAAATATTCGTCGATGCCATAAGTATGACGATAAAGATATGGCGAAAGCATTACGGCGTACAAGAGTCTCTTTCATGTTAGAAACTATAATCCATCATATTCTGTCAAAAAGATATTCATTAGAACTGAATTAAAAAGTAAGTTATAGGAGTACCTAGATATCTTTTATGAGGGGGTAATTGTGTCGCGATTGGTTTAATTTGCTGTTACAATTTTTTCTTTAGATTGACAACAAAACGAAAGATAAAATGGAAAAAAAAACTTAGAATGGATAAAGAATAAAACCAATCTGTTTCATATATTAGTTCTTAAAAGGCTAGAGCTGGTATACAATAAAGTTTTCATATATCAGAGGAACTAGTTAAAATAAGATTTATTTTATCTTTACTAGAAGGAATTATAAAGTTTTTAAAGATAAAAATTCTAGTTTACATAATTTAAGATTAAATAAATTTGTTCCTACCGTTCAGAAAGAGGGAAAATCGTTAACATCTCAATTGTATCATTTTTGATAAATTTTTAAGAACATAATTTAATTCGTTGTAGGGAAATGTGTGTGTATGAAAAAATCTTTTTAAAAAGTTTGCATCGTATCATTTTCGTTTGATGTTTCATCTTGAATCCATCTATATAGCATGCTGGCTAGCATTTATAGATTAAAAAAGTGTCACAAAATTCTCTAAAAATTTAATTCAAATTTCTATTTTATTCTTAATAATGTACTTATATCAGCGTGTCTCAAACTATAGCGCGCGCCTTCTTAGGGGGGCGTGATAACCCAATGAGGGGGGTGCGAGCATATAGAAAAGTTGAAAATAAAAACTTATTTAAAAATATCATTTATTTACTGAAAGGAAGCAAAATAAAATGCATTTTGATGTAATAAAAAGTACAATATGTGTATTTACACCTATATAATATATTTATTAATGTATCGCATTGCACAATGTATTTGATTCTTAATTTAACAGTACAAGGTTAAGAACAAGTTTACCAGTCACCAGTAACCCCATGAGTTTGTCATATATAAAATTACATGAAAAAAAAACTAATACTTATCTTGATAATCTGTACGATTTATAATTAAAGTCGTATTGTAGCTTTACTTCAAAATACATGTTTTTTTAATTCAATGCATTGTTATTGCATGGAGAGGGTGGGCGAAGAAAATTATGACTGAAAATTGGGTCACGAATATTGAAATTTGAGAAGCACTGACTTATATTTAAGAATTTATATGTTGTTTCATCTATATAAATTTTTAAAAAAAAATATACGCTATTATTACAAAACATACAACATAACCAAAGTAAGCTGTATGCTACCAGAACTAGTCTTGCTGAAACAGTTTCGAACAAATTTTTAGATTTTTATAAACTAGAAGCACGGCTGCATTTGCCTAGCACTATGGAGCTATTTAAACCAGTAAACATCACTTACTTATAGTTCAACGCATTTTATGTTGTTGTAAATGCCACCAGAGAGACAGTGTTGTCAGATGGAGGCCCACGAAATTTATCGTGTCAAAGGGCTAGTTCTTACGTCTGCCGTTAGCCGCAACTTTGTGCACCATGCAGGAGTTCTTCCCCAATTTTGAGGAGTTCCACCCTCAAAATTAGCAGTATGAAAAATATCCCATTAAAAAACTCTAAATTCTTTCAAACAAATTAATTCCTCAAGAGTCTTATGATTAAATGAGAGAGAGAGCAGCTTGAATCACAGATCTAAGTATTATATATGTTGCATTCTAAAGAAGCTGGTGACCCGGTAGCCTGGTGGACATGGTCACGAGCTCATGGTTGGCGTATAATTTGTATTAGTTCGAGCCCTAGTGCCAATGATAAATCCGCCATGTAGAACGGTTAATGCATGCTTAGTCTGTCATGGTGGAGGGGCTCGGCTTCGGTATCATCCTCGTCAATTGATCATGGATCAAACTTACGAGGTCCACCGTCAATAGCTTTAGTGTTTTTTTGTAGTTAGACAATAACAAATACTCACTCCTTAATTCACACGAAGCCACATTTAAATCGGTTTGAAAATTAAGGTAGATTAAAAGAATAGCTGATATTGCTGAAGCAATTTCTTCCAGCCGCATGAAATCTAATAAGTTGTAAAATATAATGTCCCTTCTGTGATTTCCTACAGCGTGTATCGTTTACCGTTTAAAGGTTGGAGATTAAGACGTCATTTAAATTCAACAGTTTATTTTCTATTATATTAGCACTAGTATAAGAGCACGTTAAAACCTGGAATTCAATAATGTTTAATATATATCAGAATCTGTAATTCTGCAAGATGTACTATAGTAATTTTATCGAATTATATCTCAAGCTCAGCCTTCCTCCAATCCCTTGGCCTTGTTCCCATTAGGCTCTCACAATGTAATTATGTTCCAGCAATGAATTTTATTCCCAACAAAAGTAGTTATTATTAGTTGCGCAGCTTAGATAAAGTCATTATCTTTCGGATTATTAAGGCTTCCGCCTATTATGAGTTTGATAAAACTCGAAGTGATATTAACCTTATGCTTCTACGTAACTCTCTTAAGATTCATAATATTGTAATTATTTTAAGTGTAGCATTTTACATCTAAACGAGAAAGAAAATAGTGAACCTGTCAGTTTATTCTTATTAAATTATTCTCCAATTTAATAAAAAAGTATAGTTTTAATAATTCGTGCATTAGTTTGAAAAATATTTTTTTTTATTGCCAATGTTATTTATTAATTCTTACACTTTCCGAAACACGATATGTCTTTCAAATATTAGTTTATATTTGTAAGAATCTCCAATCGAGAAATAACATTAAATCTTAAAAATCTAAAAATGGTTGTCAGATAGCCTTATGAGATAAAACAATATTAAAAAGAGAATATTTTTAATTATGTTTACTGCATATACATTTTCACTATACATAAGTATTTTAATACAAAAGTGAATTTTTTTTATTTCTATTTATATGAAATAAAGTTGACGGTAACATGGTAACGAATTTTTAAAGTAGTCCTGGCAATGTTATTTCCATCGAGTACTGCTGCCACTAGACAAGCGGTGTAGAGGGGTAGGGCTTGAAGAGCGGTGATTTTTTGTAGCTTAAAATTCTCACGTTGATGTGATGTGTAAGTGTGAAGAGTAGAAGGTTATATATATATATGTATATATCTAGTTCAGGTGTGTCGTCCTCCTTACTTTGCGGTTGTTCAAAATTATGAGATGAGTCACCGATAGCTCTAGAATTGATGAAATTGTGTGACATCAGTTACGAGGCGTGATTGATAAGTTAGATTTCCAATAGTATAGAATAAGTTTCCAACAAGATAAAATAATAGTAGAGGTATCAGAATGAAGGAAACTTATTACCCTTACAAATTATAATCTCATTTCTCAACATAGCCACCACTAACAGCTACACATTTGTTCAATCTGTCTATCCATTTCTTCATTCCGTCCATGAAAAAAATCCTGGTTGGCTGTGTATACCTTTGCGCTCGGCTGCCTGATCTTTGGCATCCTGGATTCATCATTATGATCCAGAAAACAAAAGGCAATCCAAAGAATATAGGCATTCTGGTTCTCCGAGTGTCATGAAATTCAGAACTCTGTCAGCAGCAAAAGTCATGCTCACCATCTTTTGGGATGCAAGAGATGAGCTCTATACAAAATTTCTGACAGTTTCTAAAGTTTCTGAAATTTCTAAAGGATTGACGGTGAATTCCGACTGGTACTGTGTAACATTACGGTCACTCAAGCAACGCAACAGCACAATCCGACTGGGAAGAACTATCTTTCTTTTGCATCACGGCAATGCATGACCGCATTGCAGTGCACAAACACAGAACTTCAGGGGAAGACTGAAATTCACAGTGTATCCCCAACCTCTTTACAGTTAGATTTGGTACCGTAGGACCTTTGATTGTTTCCAAAATTGAAGAAGACGTTGAAAGGCCAACGAAGTTCAGGCATTGCTGAAGTTCAGGCAGTCATACGTAAATGGATAGGCAGCCAACTTGAATCCCTCTGCATGGTTCGAATGAAGAAATGGATAGAATGGTTGAACAAATGTGTAGCTGTTAATGATGACTATTTCGAGAAATTAGTTTACAATATGTAAGGGTAATAAATTTTCTTCATTTTGATACCTCTGTTATTAGTTTACCTTGTCGGAAACTTATTTTATACTGTTGGAGACTTTACTTATCAATCAACCCTCGTAACATTTCGTCAATCAGTTTTAATATTACTTATAATTTTTAATTTTTTTAGAATATGATAAACATTTTGTTTGCAAGTTCAGTATTGCTCTGTTAATATTTCACAGTCCAGAAACAATTGTAGCTGAACTAATGCTTATTTTTTTAAATAAAATCATTGAAGTGTTGATAAAAATGCTAAGATTTGTTAATTTTATTGTAAAAAAGGCATTTTTTAAAGAAATTATATAATTTCAAAGGTTTCATAATTGCAAAGGGACATGTCAGTTATGTTGGTAACAAAGGTAAAAAAGTTTTTTATATGTATTAAGCATATTTTAACATAAGACACACAACATGTATCAAATTCTCAGTTGTTATAGCAAATGAGCAAATTAATAGGCTTTAATTCAACAAATACAAAAACTATTCAATTTATAATGTTATATGACATAAAAAAATGTAGAACTTACAAATAAAGAAAATGCAGCCAATACTATTTATTAATTTATCTTCCCTATTTGATTAATTTTATCTCGAAATAAAGTTTTAAGAAAAAAATCATTGAAAACATGTTTACAATATTCTGCCCTTAATTCATCAATTCATTAAGTCAATTTATTCAATATTATAACACCAATAAGTATTTCACAATTTCTTTGTAAACAACCAAGAAACAGACATGATTAATTAAATCCCTTAAAGGAAGCCTTTCATTAGAGAAATTCAATCAAGGTAAGAAGACTCATGATGTACTCTACCTAATACTTTAATTAGGGAGACCCATTAGTGTAATTTTCAGCAAAGATTGCAAAATTTAACTGAAATATTATTGAAAACATATTTTCGAACATTAAAGCTCATATATGAGTATCATTAAGGATGAAAAGTTCTCAAATGATCAATTCATTAATGAATTATGGAAATCATAAGCCCAAAACTAACTTGTTATCTGCTATTTACGACATAGTGTTGAACATTTTTGAATCTGATGCGGATGTTTTATGAAGATTAATGCTACATACATAGAATACTATATATATATATTAAATTTACTTTTTCAGTTGATCAAAAGATGGTGCAACATGTTTCAAAAATTAATAATACTTTATTTAGCTTTAGCATCATTGTGTATGTTTAGGAATTATTTTTCATTAAATTTTTTCTTAGTATTTAAGCTTTTTAAATGTTTACATAGACTTAGTATTATTTTATCATAATTTACAAATTTTACTTTATGCGGTTCTACTAATAATTCTTTATATTTGGCGAAAAATGCAAACTGTTGCTATGTTTACGAAGTAAGATTAATCTTATAGTTTATTGCATCGATCTTAATATTATACTAGTAAATACTCGAAGTCTATTAAATTTTATCGTTATATTAATAATATCGTGTATTTAATTAAATATATAATAACTACTAACTAATAATATTTCTTCCTTTCCCTAGGGTCCAGTCTATAGGCAAATTATAGATGAAGGTTGACTAGTCACAAAATTTTGTTTAACCATGTAATCTTGTTTCCTAAGGCCAAGAGTTTTACTATTGTACTACTGTGGCTAATATTTCTTACTGTCTTGACTGGTTATACTTAGGTTTTTATAACTATTTGCATATATTATCATGAATTATATATATATGTATATATAATTCACATGATAATATATAGTTGGGTATACGGTTGTTCACAACCATAGTTTTTGTCTAATCGTAGGTTCAAACTTAGTACTATGAAGATCCCGTGGTGTAGAAGAGTTTCTGCATATTAAATTCGTTGAAACTCAAAGTCTTCACGTTGGATATGAGATAGTAAGCAGGTATTGTCCTATCTCAAATATTATTCGTGTCATTTGAGGGGGAAAACACGAAATTATGGCTTCCATCGCCAATAATCTTCGAATTTCTTCTGAAAACGATGTCGATAATAAATCAATCGACTTGAAAAATAATGTGTCTTTAGCATTTAAATAATATGCCTTGGAATATTAAATGTTCAAACGCTTCACCTTTGTAAGAGATGATTCAAATTGAAAAGAAAAACATTTTGTTAATTGAAAATAGAAAGCAAATAACATGTTTCACAATTCTTTAGAGAAAAAAAACATATAGAATATAATACTTTAATTGAAGTATGATATTTTAATAATCTCTTGCAAGTGAATTTCTCTAAGTTGTCCACAGTGATCTCGAAAAAATGCTTGTATTTTCTTGAAAATGACTCAGGAAAAAAATTGTTCCCTTTTTAATTTTGGTATACTTCTAGGGGATGATTTAAAAAACCCCGCGTTTTACCAACACTCTCCTGATTCGACTAAATATTAATGCACGGAATATATGAGATAAAACGTATGAAAATACCTTGAACCTGAAACTCGTAAGGCAATACGAAAATGTGGACTAAAGTGCAAGTTTTCATATCGATAATAGAAGTTATACTCTTCAAACGCTATAATGTAACTTCGAAATATTATTACTTTAAAAGTTATAAATCTAATTCTAAGTAAGAAATAGGCTTTCAAAAACTTAAATTTGAATATCAGTAACCATGCATGAATTATAACCTGCTATAATAAGCTATGATTATCACCTTAACTGATCAAATATTTTTCATTGTCTAATTATAATCTATTGAATCCTCTCTATATATAACAAACTTATCAATCATGATTAAATACCCACATTCTTGCACTCTTATGGGATTACTAATACATTCTCTTTCCTTCCTTAGTTCACGAGACGGTGGTTTTCCAAAATGAAGACTTGATGCATAAAATATTTCGTGATCTTCCCATGTCTTATTGAACCGCTTAGACCCCACTTGGGCATGGAATGCAAATTCTCGATATCTCTGAGAAACTTGTGGTCCAGCCGATCCTCACTGCAATATTGTTTGTGGACACGGAAGAAGAGGAGAGATACGTCATGCATGACCGGGACTGGTCTTCGTGATACCGGTCTTTCTGACAAGAGGGCTGCACAGCAGCGCATTAATGAGGAAAATGTCATACTTTTCCCGTCCATCGTGGATGGATTACCTTTTGCCGTGAGAGATTCCAATGAGCATGCATGCAAACGGTATGTCGAACTACCTTAAGGATATCTAGATGTTGTAAGGAAATGTAAACTTCGACAAACGTAATATATTAACTCAAAACGCTAAAGAGACTTTCTAAATAATTTTAAATGCTTATCAAATTTAGAATTTTTATATTTACCAATTTCATAGTAAATTCTCTTTAGTTACTAAAAATAAAACGCGAAAGAAACCCGAATAAAATGTAGATGTGTTTCTAATAATTTTCTACCTTGCGCAATACAATTGTATAGATAAGTTTCGAAATTCGAGATAAAATTGAATTCGGTATTGATTAAATTAAAAATTATGCACTATACATTTTAGAGAGAAACTCTTACAATAAAAACATAATATGAGAATTGATTTATGAAATATAGAGGAACGAATTTTTCTTTAATTTGGTAAATCTGAAACCTAATTTGAGGTTCAAACGTCCTCAAGTTAGTGTACTTCAAAGTTTGTGTACTGTGGTTGTTTGCCGATGAATGTGCAAGTTCAGTTGTTGTTTTCGACACTTGAGTGAGTGAATATTAAAGTCGAACTGTTCATGAGACATCGAAGTCATTACGAGGTCCATCGCCAAAAGCCCTCGTGTAGCACGAGGGCTACACGAGGTTATGACCAAGTGGTGGTCAAGTAGCGTGGTCAAGTCAAGTGACGGTCAAGTAGTGTGGTCAAGTCAAGTGATGATCAAGTAGCGTGGTCAAGGGGTGGTCAACCATGGTCAAGTGGTGATGACGACACTTGATCTGGCACCCCTGACAGATTTAACGTCCATTGTTCCTCTACGCGACAGGTCTTCAGGAGTACTAGTCTCGAGCTCATGACAGACCGGCCACAATTCCGTTACCCTTACCACGGCTACCACGTCGCCTTTCGTCACTTGACCATGGTTAAAAATTACGAGGTCAGTCCCTAATTACCCTTGTGTAACTTTATAGGGGGACGTTACTGTATACTCACTCACTCACGAAGGAAAAAGAAAGACTTAAAACTGACAATCAATGGAGTTCATGCTGTCAGAGCCGTAAATGTGTGTAGTTATCATATTCTATTCTCACACGATATTATACAAGTATTTACATACATTTTTCTTTTTCTAAAATACAAGTACCATTTCGTTTAGTTTGTTTAGTTATACCGTTTAACACTTCGAAGCATTTTCAAGAGCTTTGAGGCACGATGTGTCTTTATTTCAGACAGATTGCAGACACATCGCAAGAAATATAAACAGAGTATCATCTGAATAAAAGTATTATTCTGTATTATATTAAAGTGATGGTTATATCTGTACTAAATTTTATTATTGATGGAAAAATCAATTCTATCAGGAACATCTACTCATGAAGAACTTTTTAAGCGAAATAGAGAGAGAAAATCTGGGGAAAAAAGGAACCAAGAAGCTATCGTCCTCTTTGTCTTCGACAACAGGAAATATATTTTATCAATCAGATATATTTTTCAATAAATTGGTAAATGCAAGTGACATAATTCTACTTCCATTTTTGGAACGTTTGACAATCATAAAAAAATTATTTCGGGCTTTTGAAGAAATTTTTTAACTAGCAACTGTTAAAAGAAATAAACTAATAAGAATAATATAAGAGCTATACGCAATTTTCTTTCTTTTTCTTTTTTTCCCTTGAATTCTATGCATTGTTATTAAAAGATTTTTTCAAAAAAATCAAAACTTAAAGTACTTTTATAATTTTAACTCTAAAAAAAATTGTGGTTTTCATATTATTTTGTTGTTTTGTGTTCAATTTTCTTGTAATCCGTCGTTTGGGTGGCGTAGTTGGTTTGGCACTGGCCTTGTACACACAAATTTGCGGATTCGACCCCAGCCCAAGTAAGTGAATTTTCATGATGCAAATATCGGCATTCGTATCGAAATTCGTAAGAGTATGCGGCATGAAAAAAAACCTTTGGTGATTGTTTGGCTTGGGTGCTCTCCGAAATTAAAACTCCTAGAACAATTTTGCATAGTCGGAGCTCTGGAGGAAGCTAGGTGTAAAAATTACTTCCTGTGATTAGTATTTCATGTATATGGTGCCACACTTAAAAGAGATTCCGGCTCCCGGGTAATACACTAGGTCTGTAATGCTAAAACACCAATCCGCAGCCAACTTAGAAATAAATAAATAATAAAAAAATCCTGTAATCTTATACTTTTACTGTAGAATCTGTTTTGTGCGATTTTATTTTAGTACCATTTTTTGTGCGAGCTCTTTTTGTTTTATGCGGTATATGAATTTCCACGGCTTTGGTGCCAATGTTATGTTTTCTTTCAATGTACATACATGCACTTCCAGACGCACTGTTCATTTGTTATAAACAGTCTTACAACAATGCACGTTCAATTGCATTCTCCCAATGTACAAGTAGCAACATGCACTTGATTGAAGATGAAACTTTCAATGACAGTGACATTATCAATAATTTGAAACCTTATGAAGACGGACAAGAAGAATCGGATTCCTTGAGAGCGTATAAAATACATGCAAGGATCCAGCTTTCCAACAAATCAGAAAAGCATTTTCTTAAAACAGATACGAATTTTGAAAGGAATTTGAAATTGCAAAAAGAGTTTCGATTATGAATATCTTGGTTATCGTGACATTTAAAAGCAACTAATCAAACGACCGTCGTCACAAAAACTTATTGATACTTTATGGTGCCAAAAATTAAATCATTTGAAATTGTATCTTCAAGTGGCGAAAGTGATTTGAACTAATTTATCCCAGGGAGATGCGTGCTTTGGATTACGATGAGTATCAGCGAATTATATATGTGCATTTTGAAAATTTCTCCATGTATACAATGAGAAATTAAATGTTTTAAAAATGTTTCCAAGTGAAATTTAAATATTTATATTGCTCAGAAGTACAGGGTGGCCATAATTAAACTGAAAGTGTTCAAGGAGTGGTGGAAAGAAAACTACTGGGAATATTCCAATGAAATTTGGTTTCTACACATTTCGGAACATGCGCAAATCAAATATGCAAAGAAAAAATCGCTATTATCCCCGATAGATGGCGCTGTACTGTATTTCAACGCTCACCGGTGGCATATACAATTTCCAAAACCGATAGACATAGCATAATGACATTCTAAGAGGCATATAAACAATATAAAACATCAATTAAAGTTTTTCAAAATTCCATACAACTCGCTTCAGTAATTAAATTTTTACAGTATCATGTAATCAAAAATTAACGTAAATTAAGATCACAAATTAAACAATCCATAAAAACGCTTTGGAAAACAATTAAACCATTGTTTATTCAATGAAATTCTCACATAATGTGTTCAATATGTGAACCAGCAGATGCAACCACATGCTGAAAACGTAAAACAGCACCGTCTACCGTCGCATTTAAAATCTACGTATGTTGTAACACACCTCACGTGTCTCGCTATGCTGGATTACAATTCTGCAACAGAAGCATGTCATTCTCAAAAAACCATATCTTTCAGATGTCCCCACAGATAAAAATTGCAGATATTAAGGTCCGTGAACGTGGGTCATGATTGACCATTGTTCAATCTGGTCCTGTTTTTATACTGTTCGATGGCTTAAAATTTGCAAAAATGCCGTTGATAAGCATTTAAACATGGTACAGCGCCATCTATCAGCTGAAAATGGCGATTTTTTTCTTTGTATATTTGACTTGCGCATGTTCTGAAACATGTAGATATCAAATTTCCTTTGAATATTCCCGGTAGTTTTCTCTCTAGCACCCCTTGAACACTTGCAGTTTAATTATGGCCACCCTGTACTTTCTCATAAAGTTAGTAAATAATTGACATATTTTTTAAGTGTGACTTTTTTATGCGGTCCTTCTCCGCCGCATAAAAAAAGTTTTCTGTTGTATGCCGACAAAGTTGTTAGTTATATGTAAGTGTTTATGAAAATTTTCGCTTATTTTTTTGTGTGGTCACTTTTTATGCAGTCCCTACCTACCGCACAAAAACGAGTTTGACTGCACTTACAACTTTTTGAAATTTTAAATCAATCTCTAGATTAAAATATTCATAAACCCAATAGATATTTTCCAAGTTCTAAAGCCCTGAAGCCCTTTTTTGGGGGGTATTTTTCTGCAAAGCCTTCGACAAGATAAATGATTTCAGTAGATTGAGTAAATGTATCCATTGTTCTATTGCATTTTATACATTTATTTCTCTTTATACAGAAGAAAATGCTGTAGTTCTTTCTAAGCTGATCCAGAAAGATTTCAATCAAAGTTATTGAAAAAACACCACCTCTTTTAGTGATATCACAAACTACCATCTAATGGGAAACAAAGCTATTTTTCTACATTTAGAACGACTTCTTCCTAAAAATTCATTTGACGGAAAGAAAACTCTGACCTTAAACTTTCTTTATCAAACAAACAACAAAACACCACGAATGGGGTTCTTTGTTTTCTGTGGGTGAAAAATGACTTCACTTGTCCCCTGATTCACGCGAAAAGAGAACTAAAAGTTCCAAACAAAGCAAAACAGAACGAAATAAAATGAGACAACCAGGTTTTTGGATTAAAGACAATGGATATAAAGCTTCTACTGCACCCTATAAATGTTATTTCTTGTATGAAGAAAGCCATAGGACATTTATTTTGTGGAAAACACTAAAATATAGAATGCTCCTTTTTATTAGAAGTTTTCACCTAAGAATAAACTTGGAATTCTTTGGGAAAGTCCTCGAATTGTATTTTTGGCGATATTTTTCCCTTTAAGCTATTTATATGATTAAATTAAGCTTCATCGTGATGTGATAAGCATTGTTCGTAATGTACGTAGTTAGACACCAAATTTTTATTAACATGTAATGTGTGATATTTAAATGATCCACGATTTAAATTTTAATTGAAACTCTTAAAAAATTAGTTTTTAATTTCATCTTTTCAAAATCCCTTTCAAGATTTTTGAATACGAGAGGTTGTTCCCGAATACCGTGAGCATACTTTGAAGGGAGGTAGAGAACATCCTGAGGAGCCATAATTACATCAGAAAGCATGGGCGGAAACGCGCGTAGCCCTAACTTGATAAAGAGACACAAAGACAGTAGGGCTACAAAACAAAATACAGTGTAAAACGCTTTATTACAAAAACAATAATAAATTAAAATTATGACATTAAAACATCACAGGAGGTGTTTGAAATCACTGTCAGTGTCATGTATGCACGCACAACACCGATGCGATATGGATTTGTGGACATTTTCAAAATATCGGGCCACATTGATGGATATTCGTGCCACCAGGTCCTTTTCAGAATTGACGGGCGTGTCGTCAGTCATGGCTCTGAATAATCCATGTTCCGCCAGGTTCTGATGTACCCGAGTGAACGTTTCATGATTCGGTTACCAAATTGTTGGATATTTTTTCCCATACCACCGAACAGCAACATGTTTATTTTCATTGGCTAGACCATAGATGAAATGGATATCCACCAAATCAGCGTTCGTGTAACGATTCATGTTCATCACACGCTGTCGATGTCTGAAATGAGGAAACCACATGTACCTACCTAGCGAGCTCATGTACTGCGTTACCTATCACTTTTCGGCCACGCTTTTCTACTTAATTATAGCTCCTCACGATGTTCCTTACCTCCCCTCCAAGTTTGTACACAGGCATTCAGAGACACCCAGTATACGTATATGTAAAACTTCGGTTATCTATTTTTCTGCATGGTATTATAAATCTTACTTTAACTGTATGCAATATGTAAGATGTATTCTGATATATATTTGTATTCTGAATTAATGAATTTCTAAAATAATTCAAAATTTTAACTTTATATACTTAAAGTGATGAGGCACTGATCTATATCTTATGATTATAACAATAGTCGATCCGATTTATTGCATAGAACATTTAAGGAGTTTAAGAGAAAACAAAGGGAATATTAATTCCAGAGCATGACTGAGTGCTTAGTATCGTTGGACTATAAGGCGATACAATAAATAGTAGTGAAGAATCGTATAATTATGATCATCGGTCGAGTGACAAGAACGACGTCCGAAATAGCATCCACCTCTCCAGACTACCACACCAAGCCAACGGAAGAAATTTGAGACTCCTCAGATTTAACATACATTAACTCTTCTATGCGATGGGTCTTCAGTGGCACTAAGACTTGAACTTATGACACGCTGGTCACGAGTTCGTTACGATAACCTCTATCTTACCTCGGCCATAAAAGTTAAATCAAGGATGTATCATGAAGTGAGTGTTTGTTGAAATTATATATAATATACTTACTAACTAACTACTTTCAAAGATCCATGATTTTAGCAATAAATAATCTAGTATCATTTTAATAAAATATGCATCTCATTACTGTAATTCTTACCTAAAAATTTAACAAGGGACTTCACCCGCAGAGTATGTTATACCCACGGTTTAACTTTTTTCAACGCTCTTTCTAAGCCTTTTTTGGAAAATGGATAATTTCTCGTGTAGTTGACTTAAAGATCTTATACTTTGAGGGGCCTTAGCTTGTAGACGAATTCTAAATGTATATTTTTGGATACTGCCTCTTCGGGTATGTCATACCCTGCGCGTGAATCCCCGTTACAGTTCTAAATGCGTGAGAGCAAGGTTTTAAATCTTTCTTTTGCAATAGCGTATTATTGTAGTTATGATGAAGAAATGTGATATAAGTTATTTAATAGATGTAGTACAACAGTATTTTTGCATGGAAATTCGCTTTGCGGGGATGATGAAGAGTATAATAGCAAATATGATTCCTCCAAAGAAATCCATCCAGATAATTTAATTGAGAAGGAGTAATTATTATCCTTAACAAAAAAAAAGATGACCACGTCATATTCAATGGTTAGAAAATCTAATCGTTAGCCTATGTCAATATTTTGTTGTTGTTGTTGAACGTTGTGACAATGAATACTCAAATTATTTCGTTTAAGTAGTAAGAATTCACCTACTAAACATTGAACCAGACGCTGATTTCTGAAGTGTTTTAGATTTCGATTAACAGAAGAATGTAAAAACCAACAAGTAGTGCTTCTACGAAAAGATCCAGCGGAAACATTGCACTTTCTCGCGACGTAGACAAAAGGAGCGTATAAACGATGTACTAATACCCTAAAAAATAAACAGAAAAACTAAATTTACGTATGAAAAGTGTAGTAAACATATTGTACTTCCTACTTTTCTTCCCTTTTCACCCTTATATGCAAATCTTACGGTAAAAACAGAATGTAAGCACCCTTGGATATGTGATACCCTGAACGTGATGTTAAGGTCGTTTTTTTCGCACGTGAAGTGCCGGGCTTAAGCAGGATATCACTAATTTGTGTATTTAAAAACACACAACACATTCGAAAGTAATTGAAAGTCTGGAATATTAGCAAAACATTCCATTAAAGTAATCCTCAGTTATTTTGGTGAGGGGGGACTTTTTTTTATTTCAGGAATAAATTTCTTATTGTTTTTCATATTTTAATCTATAACAATTGATAAATTAAAATAATAATTAATTTGTGGGATAAGCTAATGTTTAGGAATTAAATTTCGTAACAGAACGCATACATAAAGCGCATCAATACAAATAATTCCTTTTGTATGTACAGACACAGCCGAGTTATCTAAAATAACACCAGTATAGAAAATAAGGGACACGTCAAGTCAGTCTTGCGGAAGAGAGCTGGACAGGGGTCATTCACCGGAATCTGTTCTCTGGGGTGCATTAGCGTGAGTGGCGTATGAAGGGCCCTAAAACCTCCACTCGGAAGGAAGGTCGAAAATAAACACAGGGGAGGCGATATCGAAAACCCATCTGCACCATCTGATCTATTCCCAGGTGGGGTGACCAATGCACGCCCCCGCTAAGCTTATCGAATCTATTAATCTGATGCCCTAGCATGCAATCATTCGTTTTAGCTAATGCAAAGATGACCACAACCTTATGGTGAGTGTTTAGTCATTAGCAGATATGTTGTAAAATATCTACTTACATAAAATGATGCACACTTGAAAATATGTCTGTGAATGTTGTAGTTATGTAGACTGTTAAACTATTGCATCTATTTTCAATTATACATAATATACCACACAATACACATTCAAACATATGTGTTTAGATATTGTAATAGTAATAAAATAAACCGAATGAGAGAAAGAAAGAGATAGATATATTAAACATAACTAGAAATCGGAGAAAGCACAAACTTTTAAATAGAGAACAAAGAACAAAAAAACATTTTAAGAACAAAAAACATCGCGTCGTTGTCAAACCAATGTCTTTTACGAGCACTTTAGAATCTGTTCTCATAGTAGTTTTATTTAACAGTATTCTTGCTGATTCACACAGCATATTTTTAGAGACCACAATTTAACACATAATGCTTAGTCACATAGCGGTCTTTTTATTCGAGAAGTTAATTAATAAACTAGCCACCCAATACTCAAACTGTCGGAAATTCCTAAAAGTGCATATAGCAGATATTGGTTTGACAACAATGATTTTAAGAAAAAGTCAATTAACCAAAATAAAAAGCTATAGTCTTAAAAAGATGTCACTGACTTAGGAGGACTTAGTATGGTTCAGCTTGTTTTCATAGGAACATATTTTAGTTTTTATATATAAGAGCTCTGGGAATCAAATGAATAAGAAAGGTCAACGGGTGAATTGAACTACGGACAATTAACTTTTAAAGTGTGTAACATTATTACAGTAGAACGTCGTTTATCCGAACGTTTATTATCCGGAGCGTCAAATATCCGAACCAAAGTCCGGATACGTTTTCGAACAGTGCAATGATCAAGAGTTGGTTCATGCAAGGCAAGAATTGTCGGAAACCCCGAGGTGACGGATATTTGGGGAATTTCCGTTGTGTGATTTGGTAAACATCTGCACGGAATATTAGGTCAGTTTGTTTCCAAATGAGGGGGTGTATACATGCTCTTTTGTTGAGTTTTGTTGACGTAGAAACCTGGATGGCATACGATTGAGAAGACTGGATTTCAAATGTTAAATGATGGCGAGATCGTGACAAGAAGAATCCGACCCTGTCGAAAATGAAACGGAAGAAGACAAGGACAACAACAACGAAAGTAGCAAATGCTGACGCGTTTCTGCTTTAGAGACAGCTATGGAGTGGTACAAACAACAATCAGAGTGCTGTCCTACTCAACTTTTGTTGCTGAAGAGAACCAGAGACCTTGCATTGAAAAAACGAAGGTGTACAATGGTACAGCGAAAATTAAGGGATTATTTTCCCCAATCAAGGTAAAATTGTGACATATTGCACCTATTTTGCTTTTCTTCAAGCATATTTCCCGCATGTGATGATTTTCAATATTTTTTTAGTGTCCAGTATCATATACTGCATGGATCGCATTCGATTTTCGGTTATCCGAACAATTGCGTATCCAAACGGTGTCCGGTCCCAATTGATTAGGATAAAGGATGTTCTACTGTAGATATATTTAAAACATATATGTTAAAATTTAAGAAAAATTGACTTTTAGAAAATAAGCAGCTTTTTCCCTTGTAGGATGCTTATCAAATACGTAAAAAGTAGTTCTGAACAAAAAATGTGATATGAAATAACATATATCTGATGCATATTTGGCCAACTTAAATATACAATGAACAAATGCTAACAATTAGCCTCCTAACTGCTGATTAAATGATACGTGATTCATTCTCCAGTGCTACCATTTTTCACATTGGCGAGCGTATGCGGTTTATAAGGGATGGGGAAGGGAGAAAAAACATAAATAAACAAACCCTGCTATGAAATAAGTAAATCCCTCGTAAGCACTTTCCAGAGCTACAGATATTTTGCATACCAAAGACTTCGGAGGAGTTTTCTGATATCAGCGTAAAGAAAGTCCTCGTGTTTCGGAAAGGCGCATATATGCGCCAGGGGCAGTTAACGCACTGGCTGAGGGAGATGTATAAATACGCAGTTGATAGTAAAGGTGTTGATCAAGTTTTCGTCAATTTTTAGCAAAAATAAATCATCGATATTTTCGATCTTTTCTTATACTTCCGTCGTTATAATCACAATTCTACATATTTAAACATAACAGACTTAAATCTGTTAGACCAGTATATTTTAGTGGTCATTGAGCTAACTGCTCCAAATTTCGCAAAGAGAGAAAATAAAATGAAGAATCATATTCAAGCCCAAGAAATGTAGAAATTTATGTCTCTTTCTTTTAAAGTAAAAGAGAGGAAACTGAGTTCTCGAAAATTTCGAGGAAGAAATGACGGAAGCCCTTTTACGAGTTTCCTTTAATCTTTTTATTGTTCCACATGGGAATTTAGAACAACACAGTACACACAAGAACCCAGTTTATGGGTTCGCGTTTTGTCATTCCCCACAAACTGCATTATGAATCCTGGCTAATCTCGAATGCGGGTTTTCAACTTCCCCTCTCTTGGGAGGAAGGGGTAGAAGAAATAATACGTCCCAGCCCTTAACACTTTTTTTTCTTTCTAAAACAAAGAATTAAATGAAAAAAAAGAATAAGAAGTAAAGTGAAGAAATAAAAATCAACCATCCGTTACTTCGAAATAACGTCTGATGTAATTCACGTTTTTCCTTCGAAAGATATAAGGAGAAGTAAGATGATAAGAAATAATAAAAATAATAAAGTTGCATCTCTCAGTCCGACCCATGCAAGAAAATCTCCATATGTCTTATAAAAACATTTAATCAGGGAAAATCTCTCTATTGTGGAAAAGTCTTTTCATTTCCTTTGTTTAGAGCTTGGGCGGGCGGGAAAGAGTTTTTAGGAAGAAAAGAAGAGAGTATATAGTATTAGTTCCTGAGTAATAAAATCACATGACATCGTTTCCTTGTACTCGTAGGGTTTGGGGGGGAAAGAATTTGCATGGAGACGGGGTAGGAAGTAATCAATTCCCGTTAGGCTTAGCTCACATCCGTGAGTAGAGAACTCGTACAGTTTCCTTTATAAGGATCGCTTTTTTTTCTTAGGTTCTTCCTCCTTCTATTTCTTTCTCCTTTCCTTCTCATTTGTTTTCAATCTTATTCGATGAAAAAAAGTTTTCTTTCCTCCCTCATAAGGATTAGGGAACGGAGGGAAGGGACGGGATGTTAAGGGATGAAAGAGGAATATTTGGATTTTCATTTTGTCCCCATTGTTTTTAAGGGTGGAAAAAGGGATTTGAAAAGTGTACAAAGTGAAGAGTTCATTGTGTGGGGGCGGGGGGGGGATGAAATGTATAAAAAAATTATATGTGTATTTTTTTTATCTTTTCATTTTTCTTTTCTTTTTTGAGGGTAAAATGGGAAAGTGTATGAATTGCTTTGAAATTTTCATTAATGTTTCTTTTATCTTTATTTTCGTTTTTATATTGCCTTCCCTCGATAAGAAGCTTTGAATATCTAAGAAAGGGGGGAAATGAAATGGCATGTTAAGTGATGAATTAGTAATTTGGGGAAGTTATTCATCAGTTAAAAGTGCTTCGTTCATAAATCTAAGAGGATAGTCGAGGAATACTCTCTAATCATTAAAAAGGTTGCCACTTTTTCTGTGGGGTAAATTTTCAGTGATTGGGAGAACTGGAAAGCTTTATAAAATCATATACCCTCCCTTCACAAAAGAAAAGGTTTTTCTAGGTAACTCTAGATAAAACGAGCTGTTTTGTATCTTAATAGAACACCGAAAATAACTAAAGCTTAAACAACTAGTTAATATTTTTTACGAAAAGGTTCTAAGACACTCATAATACTCTTTAGGCTTTATATTCGTAAGAGATATATTTTTTTAAAAATGTTTTTCAATTATTTATTTGTCAATAAATTTTGATTTAAAATTATTATAGATTTTTGTTGAATTCTTCGTGGGTTTATAAAAACAAGTTTTATCTTTTTTTTGCACGTATTATACGTTACTCAAAATGTGCTGTGTAATGCAAATTTGTTCCATATAATTTTAAATATTAAAGTAATAAACAAAATCACTAATTACTGAGAATAGGCTCTTAAACGATAAATTTACAATAATGTTATTTTTAATGATTATTAGTACATATTAAACGCCCAAGCTAAACGGAAAAAATAAACATCCTTATACAATGAACATCTTCCTTCATTTAACTTTATTAAAAGTTATTAACTATAATATTACATTAAATTTAATGTAGCTGTTGAATTTAATTACATCATTTAGTAAACTTAATCGTACAGTATTGTGCTGTGAAATCTTTAGATTCAATTAAAATAAATTTAAGAAGCATGGAAATTAATTCATGAGTTCTTAGACGTCAGAGATTTTGATCCAATTACCAGTACAGAATTAGATACGTTTGAGTTGGACACAATTATAAACATATCATCCACTCTCTCTTTCTCTCTCTCTCTCACACACACCTATATATACATATATATCAAGTCAATAATTAATTAATAACAAGATGGACAATATTACTTTACAACAACCACATCATTTAGAAAAATTGAAGTGGGCCGTAAGTGTAATTGCTTGCATAGGCATTTTTTAACCAACAAGAAATGAAGGAAAATATATTATCTGAGTGACAGTCACGTTGATTCACTTTATTTTTGAAAGGCACCTATTGGAGGATTTTAAATGTAACAGCATGGCTTTGCGAAAATTTTTGTAGATAGTGGTATGAGACGAAATGAAATAAATCATCGGATGAACATTATAGGAAGGTGAGTTGAGAAATAAGTTTCCCTGTTGACTTTGGTCAGAGTTATGTATGAAAGTCACAATGTAAAATGAGACATTAAAAATAAGACATAACTTTGTTTTTCAACATAAGTACGAAGTACAATGAGACATTTGCTATACCTATTGATAAGCTTCAAAAATCCATCTAGGAAAAATTCAGGGCTTTTGCATTCGGAAAATGTGTTTAACGGCTATGGACGAACGACGAAACACTTGGTGAACGCGCAAGACACCGATACACCATTGAGTACAGGTCGACCGCTATCAAACAGATGGATTCAAAAAAAGTGGCCTGGGCTTCTTAAATCTGGTGTTCTGTTGTTGGATGACAATGCGAGACCACTCTGGGTGACGGCAATGCAAAAAAATATTGCAGCTTTTGGCTCGCAGTGACTACGCCATCTACCATAGAGTTCTGATCTCGCACTAAGTGGTTTTCATCTGCTTCCGGCTTTGAAGAAGAATCTCGCCGGATGGCGCTTTGGAAGCAACGCTGAAATGAAACAAGCCGTTAAACGCTTATTCTGTATGCAAAGTCCTGATTCCCAGATGGTTTTTTGAATCTTATCAAGCGGTATGACAAATGTCTCAATGTACTTGGTACTTATGTGGGAAAAATAAAGTTATGTCTTATCTTTAATATTCCATTCTATATTTTGACTTTCCTCCACAACCCTAACCTCAGTTGACAGAGGAAACTTATTTTTTGACTCACCCTCGTATATCAAGAGCTATATATATGTCAATACCTAGAGTCTTTCAAGAAAAACACATTGGACGATATTCTCTCAGCAGTTGTTCTCGTTGACAAGAATTGCTACCACTACTTTCAATCCAAGTCAAAATGGTTCAGTTTTCGTTGGTAGCACAAACATACTACCATAAGCGTACAAAATGTGAGCAAGTAATATTTTCGTCCATCGATTTCAAAGGACCGCGTTTTGTTAAATTCCTAAAACATTGAAGTTAAGGTCATAGCTTAGCAGTATTGGGAAACATTAGCGGAGCTCAGGAAGGCACACAAATCGGAATAACCCCTTTAAATTTCATAATATTGATGCTCACGGTGTTAGATCACAATAAGTCAATGAAACAAAGAAGACATACAGAATTATTGATACTCCCCGCCTCCCATAATTTATATCTATTTCATACGATTTTCTTCATTTTTGGTAAATTAAAAAGGATATTTGGGACAATGACTGCAAATTAGAAGAGGAAGTCAAAATAAAGACGAAGATAGTTTAAAAACAATACTAGATTAATCACTGAAAACTGTGCATTAGATGTAGTAAACATTAGTAATTTGTAGCAAAGAGAATGGAATATCCAATATTCCTTCAACTTGAAAATGTTACACATTTGAAGGGATTCAGAGATATATTTGCTTCAAGACACATTTTATGGAGCTCACCAACGAGAGATATATGATGATCTACCTTAAAAAGTGATTTTTTGCAGGAATGGAAGTTACGTCTATTAAAATAAGTTTTTTTTTGTATCATTTTATTCTGCCAGAGATATTTAAAAAATATCTAGTTTTAATGACAGATAATTTTATTCCTTAAAAAGTAAATGTACAACAGAAATATATTACAAATTTTTCGATCTTAAGCATTTGAAAATAGGATTTAAATGTAGGAGTTATAGAATATTGAGCTTTGAAGAACTGTCCATTTATGAATAAGAACAGGATGAAATGTTTTAGTCAATTAAACGTTAACAAAGATTTACGAACACTGTGTAAAACCACTCACTAGATATGACAAACTGTAGATTTAGATACACACAATAAATAGAAATCAGGATTCGAATACATTATGTATGGATTACCAACATGTGTATCATTCTTCAAAATCACGATCTTAACCCAAGTCTCATTTCAAAAGTATTGTTATTTACAAGCGCCAAAACTTACAACATTGTCAATAGCCTCATTGAATTCTCTTTTATGCCATGGCGATTTAACTGCTTCTACTCATTTTAACACAAGTTCCGAAACTAGTGTTGCCAGAGGGGGTTGCACTGGCTTGGCGCCAGAAAATAATTAAGGTCAGTTTCTAGAATTCATTTCAATGGTGGACCTCGTCTTCAAGCCGATCACTCAAGGAGTCACCTCCACTTCGAATGCTGTTGATGTCCCTGTCACCTCCGAGGGGACTGGCCTACCCCCTTAGTGACAGGGTGTTGGAAAAGGTCGCTGGACGACAGCCAAAGGAGGGCATTAGCTAAATGGATTTGGCGTCACCAGAACAACGAAACTGTATTTGTCGCCAAGGAAGTTGACGAAGACAAATAATTGCCGTAATCACCTTCTTTTGTTCGTAGTTCTGATTTCGTTTTCATTGCTGTCTTCCGAGGGGCCCAAACATATTTCTTAAGCGAACGTGTCTGTTGGAAAAGGGAGATTTATTGGAAGGGGAAGCGGGATTAGTGTATACACTCCCAAGTCTCTCGCTGAAACGGTAAAGTGTTTAATGGTGCATAGTGTAAAGCTGAAAGGTTTGGTTTCGTACAGAAAAACTCGATGGATAAGTGAAAACATTGGAATAAAAAGTGTCTGGTTTTTTTTCTTGTTGTTTTGCTTCTGTAATTTGTTTAGCGGATGATCTATATTGGCTCTCAGGAAATCTGATAAATTTATAGATTTCCCACTTTGAGATCCTTACAATATTGTATACAAGAATAATTTGCTGTCAGATCTGAAAAGAGGCTAAGGATTGTTTTTGTAGAATTTTTACTTTAATTTGTAAATTTGCTTTTGTTTCACCCCTAAATATATCAAAAGATTTTTTTAGTTTTATTTTGAATGTTATTTTATTTATTTTTTCTTCATCACGTCCGAAAAAAGTTTGCTTATTTCTCTTACATACGACGTAAGGAAAACTAAATTTTAGAAAGTGAATTTAAATGCATTATTTTTTCCTTGCTCACTTATAATGATTTGTGCTTGATAAGAACAGGTTTCTTACCTAATGAATTATTTGATCCTTACAGAAAAAAATCCCACTTAAATAAAATAAAATGTAAAAGATTAATTTTATAACTAATCAATATTTTCTTAATATACTCAGATTGTTATTACAGTAAAATTCCTAAAACTCGAAATTCGATAACCCGGTCAGTCAAGATAACTCGGCACATCCTTCAGATAAAATTAAAAAAAACAAAAAAAAAAAAAAACTCTGCAACAGTACTTTAGGCTTTTCTTTAAAAAAAGTACACAGTTTTTGCACAGTCTCGGCAACTTAATTTTAATTAAGATGCAAACTTTGCCTTCATAAAGAATTTTTCAGAGGTGTGTCTGATTAGATAAAGTACTGTATACTATGTATTCATTAATTTTCATTTTCGTGTTGTAAATGCTCTATGCCTTCATAAAGTACGTACTCTTCCTTTGTTGCGTGTATTTGGGGAGTTTATATTGTGTTGTACTCTAAAGCAAACAATTTATAGATGTACAATGAAAACTTTTCTGACTAAACTTATTCTTTTTTTATCCCAATCTCGATAACCTGGCATTTTCACCAACTTGGAGACCCTTCGGTCCACATTAGATTGGTAATTGCAATGCAATTATAGAAATAACAATGCAATTTTTAAACAGAAAAGATATGTATATATATATATATTATTTTTTAACAAATAAAACATATATTAATATTTTTCAAACAAATTGACAGTTTGTTTAGATACATAAATGAACACACAGAAATATTTCGTCAATTTTTAATCGTGCTAAATTATTGTAAAGAGTTATTTTCCTATCGAAAAGTGCAAATAAAAAGAAAAAGAAATGCATCTGTAAATTTTATTTTATGTTTAATATTGAACTCTAGACCCATATCACAGTTTTCCTTAAGTCCAGTGTACCAAATCATAAAGGATCATTACCTCAAAGCATATCAGGATAGAGAGACATTTTTTTCTGACATAACCTCTCTGAGGAAACATTAACCATACATAAAGGCCGTCTTCTCACCCTCGATAAAAGTCGACAGTTCCTTGGTGAATTTTTCTCTCCCTTAATAATTTTTTTCCCAATCGATACAAGTTAGATAGCCACGCTTTCTTATCAGCATTCTCTTTTCCCTTCTGAGACCTAGACTTGGAATTACTGGCGGGCATTGCCTTTCTTCTCCCAAAGACGCAAGAATCTGAAGAGGCTGTTTTGTTAGAGATATTTTCCCCTCTTTTCCCCCTTCTGCTAACACAGGCCAAATATTTGTTTTGGGGTAATTTAATTTGACCCTGAATGCGAGAAACATTCGCTTAAGGATAGGAACCGAGAGATACTGAATAGAGAGAAAATTGTTACCTTTTTCGTGAAGTCATTCATTTGTTATTCCTAGTGTAGTTGCTACTGACACGCTGTTTTTATTATTCATTGAAATGTTGTCAATGGAAAGTGTGTTTTACGTTATTATGTTGAAAAATAAATTGGATTTATCGTCGCCTACGCAAATTGATTTGTTTATATTAAGGAAAAGCGAAAAATTTTGCATTTTAAATTAAATAGTTTAAAGTATAAAATAAAACTTGAAATAAGGCATGGTAACACAAAAAAGCGTAAGCACCATACAGCAGTATTTGGTTATGGAGTATTAAAAATAAATAACGCTAATTGGTGAGCGCTTTAAATAAATAATGATAATAAGCAGCATTATATATATGTGTGCTCAAGTTGTAATTATATCATTACTATAGAAATAGAAGAAAAAAATAATCATCTATTTGTATCATAAGAGAGAAATGTGTAACATCTCCGTTAAATAAACATTGATAATTAAATATAAGGGCGGTGGGTAGTCTAGTGGTTAGAGCATCGAACTTCAGACCGGAGGGCCTGGCTTCGATGCCCGATCGCACTAAATACCCTCCGAGTACACGCGGAGTACGTGCACTTTCAATAAGTGGGTCAGAAAGTCTTGTGGGTCACCAAAAACCACAAGTGCAGGGTGCTGGAGAATATTACCCTCCCCTCCAACTCATGCCTAAATTGTGGAGATAGGTAGTGTTGCCAACTATCGTGTAGAAATCCAACCTATCTCAGTCTCTGACAACTTTCCTTCCTTCCCTTCGGGAGGGACACGCCAAAAACGAAACCAACAATTAAATATAAATAATTCATTATCTCTTGAAGGAAAGAAAACAAATTGTTTAAATGATTAAAAGATGCGAGATTGTGGCCATTTATTGTTTTTAAACAAACATTATAGTGATGTTTCATCCAGTGAATGAGATCAATTGAAGTTATGGATTCTGCCATTCCTGCATAAGAATGGTTTTGAGCTCAGTAATACACTACTGTAAAAGCTGACGAGGTAAAACTTTTCATCTAATTACGTCCCAAACACACTCAAGTAGATTGAAATCTGGGAATTTTGCTAGTCATTGCATGCAATGGACATCTTTCCTTTCAAAATATTCCTCTACGTGTTAAAAACGGTGTAGTGTCTTTTTGCCGTTCATAAACTATAACTATTGACACGTATCCCCTCGAAAAAGACGAGTATTATCCCTCTAGTACCTCTTATCTGTAACTTGTTGGCTGGCGTGTCATGAATTCCAGCCCTAGTGGCTCGGAAGATCCACTTGTATAAAGGGGATGATGCTCCTTAAATAAGTCGAAGCTCAAACTTTTGGTATGGTTTGTAAGTTCGGGGAGGAGGGGTTGTTAGCTGTGATGTCGTCTCGTAACTTGAGTATGGTTAACAATCACGAAGTCCATCAATAACAGCCCTTGTGCTTCTTTATAACGCTAATATGATAATTATAACAAAATGTACACTTACTCGATGCTATGCTAACAAAACCTTTGAATACATGAAGATGCGCGTGTCAACCGATATTATACCTACTTTTTTAAAACGCCATAAACACTATATCGATCTCCCTCTTTGATGTTATGAGAGTAATAACGTGTTTTACAACATGTTGAGGGGAAAATCACTCTGTAATCTGAAACATGATTCGTCGGGAAACACCCTATAGCTAAAAGATTGTCTTGACAATTCAAATGTTCCCCACTTAATCGCAAACATGCTCTATTTTACATATAATTCAATAATAAGCAAACAGTCGGTCGTTTGGACATACAAGCCATTCTCTCAAAGTCTTAAGTTACTGTTTGCAAAGAAATTAAGGTTCTTATGGTTGCAATAAATTCAAAAGGCAGCTTTCTGGCACATATCTTCCGGTTACTTTGCTATGAACAAATCGCTCTCGTCTAGCTCTTGTTACTCTTGGTTGACCTGTTATGACTTATCTATGAAAGTTTCCTTTGTTTTGGGAAATGAACACTGAGCAACAATTACTGTACTAGGCATTTCTGTTTGTTATCAAGCATTTTTCAACTTTCCAATAATTATATTTTTTAAAAAGAAATCGATTTTTTTCTATGAGATTTAATGAAGACTTTTGCAAAAAAACACAATGTAACAGAAATCTACCAAATTCAACTATCAAGACTGTCTCAAGTTCAAGTGGAGCGGAGATTTCCGATGAAAGACGGTTCTTTAACTTCTTGTGTTTTTCTGACCGTTTAATTCCGCATTCGTTCGTTGCCAGAGACTAAACAATATTCGAATACAGAAAATCTAAAGGCCGATATGCATTTAATAAACGGTAGCCGTTTTCTGTAAATGACCAGATGTAGACATCTAGATCTAACTTATTTGAATAAGTGTTCTAACTCTTTTTGTCAATAAAGAGTGTACTGTTCGATATGCATCTTTATTTTATATATATATATATATTCCATCCTTTGGCCACGAACACGCCCTCTAGCTCTGTTGCAATCGCCTTCGAGCTCCATATGATATGAATCCAATAATTGGACTAATCAATGTTTTCATGGAAGCTTAACAAATGGGGATTTCAAAATCCCATTAAAATTATTACCGTGTTTCATAAAAAACAATACTATCACATTTAGATATTTCCATTTTATCTGTTGAGAATACAATAATTTAAATTACACAAGCTTCATTATAAAACTATAGTTCTTGGAATCTATCTTTCTATACATATATATATATTAGTATATGTATATAGTTACTAATATTTATGATAACGAGAAGACTTTAATTTCAATATTATAAAGTACCGATTGGGAAATAATGTGCATGTGTCTATATTCAGAAATATTGTTCTTAATTACACACTACGCAATAAATTTCTAGTTTCTAATAAATCAGAAAAAATAAAAAATTATAAACATTTTACTAAATACTGTTTAATTCAAAACTACCCTATTAATTTTATTAATAGATATTTAAATAATGAAATTCTAAATAGTAAGGATTAAATTTCCATAGTTTTAAAAGGTTTATATTATAGATTTATTATTCTTCCTAGATAGTTTTAAATACCCCCAGTTTCTAGTTTTAGATAAAATTACTTATTTAGAATATATTATAACTTTTAAACTATATTAAGAGTCTCTTAAGATAATGGTAGTATGTTTACATTTCTTATTTTATTATTTCTATTCTTTTCATACTTTTGCTAAGTGCTATTTTTCAGCCTTTGCTTTGTTTTGAAATTGTATTTGGGTCCAAAATCTGGCAATAACTTGGTTATTGTACTCAGATTTAGCGCGGGCTCTGCATTTCAGTATGCAATTTTTGGGTAGTTACTCTTCTTATAATGATTTAGATTCCTATCATTATTTCAATTGTATTTGCTCGTTATTAACAAAAAAGGGGAAGTGGCTGCAAAAAATGTTCACCCACTTTATACAGAAGATTTTGAGAAAAATTTATGTATATAGCTGTCTAAGTCAATGTTGATAATACTGAAGCATCATTTTTTGTATTTTGCTCTGTTGTTTAATTTTCATATTCTTCTAATTCTTTGTATTGTTATCTGCATTATATTCTTTTGTGTATTGATCATGTGTTCATCTTCTTGTAGAGAAATTTTGATTATATATATATATATATTATATATATATATATATTGTGTGTGTGTGTGTATACGCATGTGTGTGTACGTGTGTGTATGCGCATGTGTGTGTGCGTGTGTGTATGCGCATGTGTGTGCTCGTGTATGTGCATCATTCGGTGTGGAAAAATTAATACATAAGTAATAATAGATTTGGAAAGATATACCCATCACGAAATATGTAATAAACTGCCGTTGTAAATTTCCAATGAATCCAAAAGTGATTGATCATGAATATAAGAAATTAAATTAATCTCGAATGTTTTAACTTATATAAATATAAATTACTTACCTCACCAAACACGACTAAAATTTAAGTTTATTTCCAAAAAGATCAATTGAATTATAATAAACAAATTAACACATCGTATTAATTTTTTTTAAAAAAAAAGAATTCATTTAATTTAATATTGGATGTACCTTTTTAAGCAGTCATGTACTCGTATGAGAAACAACACTACTTTATCTTCAAGGGCTTTTTTTTTCTAAAATTTTAAAGGAGATAATGTAACGCCGAACGATCTAAACTCTCAAAAAGATCTGCTTTGTAATTAATGACTTCATTAACTCAAGCTTAGATAATCAATTATTTCCAGTTCGTTTTTTTGGAAAAAAATAAAAGGCTAATTGGTAAGGCATTCTTCAAATTAACTCAGATCTCGCATTTCCTCTGCTATTACAAGCTATTTTGAGCGAATTACGTTAAATGCCTTCGATTTTTTTTAAAAAAATGATCCAAGCGTAATGGAATATTAAACAAAGAAACAACGGGACACGGTTTCGATTTATTGTGCTGCCACAATTATAATTGCTCGAGCAATTACCACGAGAACGTTTCACGTTTTCATGAAGAACAAATTAATAACAAAATGGATTAACTGCAAATGCTTGTGGTAATTTAATTATTTTTGAATAAAATTCTAATTCTCGAGACATTTGTATTTAAGTTAAAATTTTTTTAATTATTAGTACCATTTTTTTAATGTAAATAAGTGATCCATTATTTAATTGTTTTCTTATTATTTAGACTAAATTGAATTATCGGCGTTTTGGAGAATTATTTAAAAAAGGTATTTATTTAATTTATTAGTCTTGGATAAATTTTCAATGACTTATATTTTTAGTTTAATTCTCTATCTCTTGATGACTATTAAGAATATTCAAAAATTACTATTTTCTTAGATGAATTTTACCTTACGTCAAACTTGGCTAGTTATCTCTGAATTGGCGAGAAAAGGGAATTTTGAAAAGGAATGTTTTATTTCAAATGCAATAAAGTAGGAAAAATTAAATTTCTCTTTTTTTGCACGTTGTGAAAGGAAATGTTATATAGATTTATGCATAATTCTGCAATCGTACAAAAAATGTACTTATATTTATTAAAAACTCATACAAATATAGAAATTGTTTCCTATATATAAAAAAAACTATGATCTTATCTCTAAAGTATTTCGTCTATTAATGCTGTTCTGATTGATATGAAATACTAATGCATTGAAAAACCATCTAGATCCATTTCTGGGACGCAGGAAATCGTTGATGTACAAAACATCTACGGATATGTAAAGGATATCAATGGGAGAATTGTTAGGGATAAACGCTCTATAGTCTATTAGATGTCATTTGTTTTGCTAACATTTGATTGCTTGTGCGAATTGAGTAATGATATTTGTGGATGCTTATGCTTTATTTGAAAGGAATATAATTTAACATAAGAGACCTCTTTGATTATTACTATATTTTTCTACTAAAAAATCAATTTGGACGCAATTTTTCATTGAATTAAAAAACATTTCAGGGAATTGTCTTATAGCTGGGATTTAAAATATAATACTGGTTTCATACCTATTATAATATAAATTTATTTTCATAAGAATTGTTTTTGACAGCGCAGCACTTTACAAATTATGAAAGATCAAAAATGATACATTACTTAGCAATAATGTAATTCTGTACTTTAGGAGGAAAAATCTGAGGAGTAATATACATAAGAAAATGAAGAAAACTGTGTGAATAAAAAGATTAAGTAAGAGAAACAATAATTATTCGAACTATCGTCCTGCTAAGAATTGAACAAAGAGTTCGAAAACCATTTCTCTATAATATATACCTTCAAATCAAATTTGCTAATTTTGTTAAAGATTTCATTGATGTCGCTGTTATTAAAACATATCTTAGACTTTAATATATCATAGGCGGCAAATTTATGCCATAATATTATTTTCCATACTATTGAGTTTTATTAAGTTGAGTTAAATTAAGTTTTGTGTTTATCAATATATTTACTTTGTTCCTTTGTAACTTTCTTCCTACTTTTTTAAAAAAAAATATAAATATGAAAATGTCAGGATTTTATTTCTGCTGTATTTTTTACCGAAATCAAGATCACAAATTTTCTATACTTAATACAACTTTTAATAAAATTTAAATTGAACTCACATCAGTGGGAAAGGTTTTGCACTTTATCAACTTTTTAATGTTTTCAAAATTCCGCTTTCACGTAGTTTGAGTTAATCAAGAAATAAATCCAAACTCCTAGTCGTTTTCTGAAGAAAAAAAAAATTTTTTTTTTCATTCCTAAGCTTGAAAAATGATCAATTTATAAACATTGAACATAGAATGTTACGAAATATTGGTGTTACACGAAAAACAATTCGAAATATGTTCGAGTAAATTTCCTCTTGTGTAAATGAATAAATCTTTAAAAGCAATTAAAGTGTTCTTGCGTGAGGTTTTTTCTGTCTGTGGAAGTTGTCAATCTTTGATAGATCGCTGATAAAGAAGGAGGTATAAGTCAGCGCTGTTGTACACAGATTTTCTTTTTTGATAAAGTGGTAAGAAAACTGGGACATTACTACTGTATTTAATTTATGTGCCCAACAGAAAAAAAATTCTCACCCACCAAAAAATAACTTGAAAAAAAAATAATTCAGTAAAAGAATAAGATTTTTAGGAAATAACATCAAGTAAAATAAGATGGACTAGATGCATGTCATTAAAAGTGATTTTATAATGCTGCTTTACAACAGAATATATAGTTTTACAGAATAATTTGAAAAAATATGTGGCTGGTTTATATTGCACGCTCGGAAAATGTTAAGCCCTGGTATTACTGACACACCATAATTTTGAGCTACTGTCAAATAAAAAGAGTAAGATATTGGTGTGCTATAGCAGGGCATATTTATCGTTGCATTTATCATTAAGTAGATAAATATAATCTTCATATTTATCTACTTAAATGCAACGATTAAATAGTGTTTTAATATATATCATCTTTCATTATTCTACATGATAATTCTCAATTAAATTTAAAAAGCTTTAACTCTCAATTCAGTAATTATAAACCACAATCTTTTCAGCTTACCTGTAACGCAGTGCTTCTCAAACTCTCAATATTTGTGACTCAATCTTCAATCATAAATTTCATCTCGCTCCCCACCCTTCCATACAAAAACAATATATTGAATTCAATACTACACTTTGATGCTAAAGCTACAATACGACTTTAACCTCTTAAGTGTCACATATAAGCGTCTGGTTCTGCCAAAGCGTTAATTGCCAAGGACGTATGTATACGTCTTTCCGAAGTGTGATCTTTTCTGTGTACTGCTATTCCTAAAATTACTCCTAAGGCATTGGAATGCAACAAAAATGCCCTTGACAGGTGGATCTAAAAGGATTTGCTTGATTTTTTTTATTTCTCCCCCCCCCCGCCTTCAATATATAACATATGCACGCCTAAGTGGAAAACGGTAGCATTGGGGAGTGAATCATGTATATTTTAATCAATTAATAGGGGATCAATGAAAAACCGTACAAATTATCAAGGTAAGTGTTAATTTGTGTGTATAACTTTATAATGAGAAGCAAGATTTAATGGGGACAATGACAATTGTTAAACTTTTTCTTAACTTAATATTGCTGAATTAATCATAAAATACATTGTGCGCTACTGATACATTTATAAGTGAATGATATCAATGTAAATATGTATCTATTTTTTTATGTCAGAATGTATTTTCTTTGTTTACTTTCAGTAAATTAATATTATTTTTTTTAAATAATCTTGTTTTGACTTTTCAATTTGCTCGCGCTCCCTCGTAGTGTTATCACGCTCCTCTAGAGGTACGCGCTACACTGTTTGAGAAACGCTTCTATAATGCAAATGATTTTTCACAGAGAAGAAAAAACTGACATTTTGCAAATTTGTTATCTTTGGCGGTACAACGCAAAACAAAGTCGTCAAATACGCTGAGAGAAGAACATCTTGATGTTTCAATTATTAAGAGTAAATAAAATTTAAAGAGCATGAAAACATTCATCCAATAAAATATCTGCTCCTCTATCGTTTTAAAGTTGGTATGAAATTTACTTTGCGGTAATGCTGTCTCTCCTCCTGTTAATGACTTCTAATCATGACGTTAATTAAAAGAAAGAATGTTGGTGTGAAAATTGCTATTTCATCCAAGCATGTAATTCACACTCATAATCTAAACTGGAATGATTACTTCTGACACTTTTCATCTCTATAGATCATAAACGCCAACTCTTACGTGGGGCATCCTCTTCGCTTCATTTACCATCCGTGGCACAAATATGCTCGAAAAAGTGCAGAACAAGTAAAAAACAAATTAAAACCTCCCTTTTTTCCCCTACTTAATCTTTGACACCTCCAGTTTCTCTTGTGATCTTTTAAATCCTGTTTAATTACCATCGCGATGCACTGCCGACATGCGTGACGCGTTCCCCTTTTCAAAAAGCCAATTTGAAAATAATTAGTTGCCACTTATTTATCTCCTCACATGGCTGCCTCCAAAAAATCTTCCGAACCACCCCTCTGAATTGGTGAGGGGTGGGAGGAGTAGGATACAGAGTACAAGATAAAAGAGAGAAAACAGATTCTAATCCCCTCTTTCGTTTTGTGTTAGAGTGAAGAAATTGAAAGCATCTTTTCCAAGCGCGGGAGAAACATAATTTAAAACCGTAATCTGGGCGTAATTATTACGGTGGAGTGGTACGGTAATGAACAGGCGGTGCTTTTGGATAATTAGGAAGGTTTAATTGAAGCCTCCGCGGTGAAGAGCAAGGGGTGAGAAAGGGGTGGAGGATTCCACGTTCTCGGTTTCAAATCCTTTCCGGCGACACCGTTGGTAGAAGCTTCATTGGGTTTCGGACTTCATTGCTGCTGTAACGGGACGCATTCCGTCTAAAGTTAGATAGAAGGTTCCAGATATTTTGAAATTATTAAAGTATGCATTCATTATACTGGTGCATGGAACTTCTTCTAAACATCATAAATATTAATTGAGGATGTGCAAAATTACTCAATATTTCTTATTTAAATATTACTTTTAAGTTTTGCTTAAAATTCACTTAAAAAAAATCACATTTTGTGTTTATTAAATGAAGTTCCCACCTTGAGAATAAAACTTGGCAAGTGGTAGTCTGTTAGTATAGAATAGTAATTTTCTTGTCGATTTACTCCAGATGAGAATAGGATATGTTTTGTTTAATAATTTAAAATCAAATTGTATAGTGCGAAAAATTAAAAAAAAATTATTTATTTTCTTAAGTTACATCTTTGCACCTAGAAAAAGGTATAAGGTTTATAGCTTCAGTATTCACTTACTGATTAATAGAAATTTTTTAATGTTTGGAAAAGCGATGATAATTATGCAGTAAATAATTGATAATGAAACGGAATATATGTGTTTACCTAAGATATAATTTTCGCTTATAAATATATTATAAACCACATATCTGTCCCAGGATATAAGGCATGACTCAACCGAAACATAAAATCTCTCACAAGTTTGGCTATAAAATTTCCACATGGTGCTTATAAAATTTCTTTTAAAATTTTCTGAGAAATACTTTGCTGTTATTAGAATGCTCACATTTAATATATTGATCCCTATAATCTCTTCATCTCTATAAATCCTCATTGTCCAATCCCGATAACCTCATTTGTCATATGTATATATCCCTTTAACCTCGTTATCTTTATATATTCTTATAGTCTATATATTGATTGATCCCCGTAACTTCAATATCTCGGCTAAGTAATGTAATATAAATGATGTAAAATGACTTAATCAAATTCTTTCTAACGACCTGGATATCTTCTTAATCATCCTTTTAATTTATAATTTGACTTCATAAAATGAATTTATTAGTTTTCTATTATGCAACTGTTTCATAAAGCATATAAATGCATTATGCGGCATTTTTTCTAACAAACACACCACATGATTTTTTTTATGTGTAACATCTTTACTCTCGGTTGCTGGACAATTGATGGAGTGATTTCGTGAAAAGGGACGGAAATGCGTAACAGGAAGTCGGGGAAGCACGCGCTGTTTGATTTGACTAATAAGCGCGCTTGGTGGTGTCTCTTCGCTACCCTCGCTCAGGGTCCAACTCTACTAGCCATCAAGCCGGAGAAGAGTGAGCTGTTTGATTTGACCAATCAGCGCGCTTGGTGGTTTCTCTTCTATACCCTCGCTTCGGGGTTCAACTCTAGCAGTCATCAAGCCAGTAGCTTTTTTATATTGTTAAATGTAGCATTTCAAAAGATTCGAATTCAAAAACTCGATTTCGTTTTCATGACTTTAAATCCACTTCGCTCATACCAGCAAGTCTTATTAAACTTCGTTCAGAATAAGCTTGCCATTCTTACACTCAATTGTCAAAGTCTGAGGGCTCGTTGTGTGTGGAATCTGAGGATATATTTATATATGTGTAAACTATATATTAATAGTTATATTTCCTGTTAAGTGTCTGACAAAGTTCATCATTCTTAAAAAAATACGAGTAAGTAATATGGAATTATTTGAATAAATATTTTAATGCGAATCCTTTTCATACTTTGAGGTTAATTCCTGTCGCTGTCAATATAAAATTTTTAATTGTGATCAAAAAAGAGATTTCTCGATTAAAAAACTAACTAATTAAGTAAACGGTTATTTTTGATTTTCTCTAATATAATATTTCTAATTTTTAAACATGCGCTTGATGGTGTATCTTCGCTACCCTCGTATCGGGGTCCAACTTAGTAGCAATCAAGCCGCCAGTTTTTTTTATATTGTTAAATTTAGCATTTGAAAAGATTGGAATTCAAAAACTCGGTTTCGTTTACTTGAATCTAAATCCACTTCGCACATACCAGCAAGTCTCATTATATTAGACTTCATCCAGAATAAACTTGCGATTCTTAGGCTCAATTTTCAAAGTGTCAGGTGTGTATGAAATCTGAAGTTAATATTTATTTGTGTAAACTATATTAATAACTATATTTACTGTTAAGCGTCTGACAAATATCATCATTCTTAAAAAAAATACGAGTAAGTAATATATGGATATTATTGATCGTCAAACAAGTGGACTGGGTATTTTTAGTCAATATATTGGGGACAAATGTGCAGCAGAATGCTTATTTGAAAATGGACAAACAGTCATTTCGGTGGTTGCATACATTTCTCCGAATCAAACATTTAAAAAAAAATTCCTGCATTTTGTACTTTTACCGTATACCGAAGGAGGTTCTGCTCTTTTTTTTAAAAAAAACTCACTCACTTCCCATGATTTTGAATGGTGATTTTAACGTTAACTTCAGTTTGCCAGAAGCTGAGCCACTCATAGTTTTTCTGAAAGGTGAACTCCAGCTCGACATGAAACACAAGTCGAAATGTTTCGACAACTAACAGTGACGCTGTTTTATCGACGCTGTTTTTCAACGATTTTTAAAATACTTTGAAATCACAAGTATATGTGTCATATTTTAGTTTTCATAAATCTATTGTCTCTGCTCTTTCCCAAATTGAACAAGAATAAATATTTTTGATAAAAAATTGCATTACTTCTTGTGTTAAGTAAATAAATTTTTATTAAAGATACATTTGTTCGATAGAAAATTATTTCCAATCATACCCGATGCATTTTTTCAGGATTAAAATCACTATTGCGTATTTACCACGATAACATGTCAGATGTTACACTTCATGTGCGACTACTGTAAGGCTCGTTTCTCTTTTTCTTTTCATTTACTCTATATTTGGTCCCTCTTATAAATTATAGGCTTTTCCATTGATATTTTTTATTAAATTGTAGCAATTCATTTTACTTCTGATATTTTTTTTTTGCTCATTTTTAAGAAAAAAATCTTTCATTTAGAAATAATTAGACTTAAATACCGGTCAGTTTACTTTTATATTTATTTATTTTTTCAATTTAATCGTTTATCTTTTTTTATCTGATCTGATATTAATATTGCTTAAGCAAAAGAAGTAAAAAAATAGCAGTTTTATTACTTTTAACCTCTATCTTATTATCTTACCTTAATCGCTGTATATATTTTCACTATGAATTTTTCTCAAATAAAGGGTACACAATTCTATTTTACGTTACAGAAAGAAGTGTTAGTTTTAAAATTTGTGTTTTATTTGACCCACAATGCTTACGTGTAGACCCTCTCTTATTTTTAACCACATTACGTTCAAAAGGTTATTCGTATGTTGTCAGCAATAATTATTCGTATTAAAATGCAATAATAAAGATTTACTATCGAAATATCTATATCAATTTTCAAATTCAAATCCATTCTATTGATCCAATTTATTCATATAAAATATATATTGTTTCAAAAATATATTAACATAAATTTGAACTTACGCTTAATAACTGAGCTTTGTTCAACCAATTCGAAATTTGTTATTATTTATTTTCTATTTTTCATGTCCCCGAATATGTCGAACATTCATAAAAAAAGAAACGCCTCTTTGCTATAAACCTTTAATTTTAGATGAAGTAAGGGTTTTCTAAAATACGAAATTAATTAAGAAATAAACTGACATAATTACTATTTGTAATTTGAAAAAAAATTACCCTATCGCTTTAAACTAAAAATAATCATTAGAATCCAAATGGAGTTATAAAACTACAAAAAGTCTATTAGAAATCTGTACAACACTCTCTGTGACTCTTCAAAAGAAAAGAACAATGATTTGCTTCCATGAGTTCTACCAACAAGTGAGTCCGAGACAGACACATCAAAAACAATGTATCTTTTCGTCTACAGAAAGTAGACATGATGGGCTGCAAATGCAGAGGCGCCAGAAGAAATGAAAGTTTCCACCAAGGGAAAGTGCGACATCGAAGCTGAGATGGCCGCACGTGACAGGAATGTTGCGACTGGTTAATGAAAAGTGATTCCGATACAATGTACGACGCCCGATGCCTCTTTGTATGCAGAATGGCGAGCTCCGGGTGTCTACTTTTTCTCGCGTCTGCCAAAACACCGCGAAATAAGTTCGGATTTCTATTTTCATTGACGCCGACGTTGGCTGAGAATCAAAATTTGATTTGCCTTCAGACTCATTCATCTATATGTATGCATATAAAGATCAATATTACAGAAATACCAATTATAGTAAAGTAAACTTATGTATTGTTAACTATAAATAAACACACACACACATAGATTCTAGAATTGTTTCCATGCTGATGAATTTATATCACAGAGAGTAGTTCTACGTTTATTATATTGATGGATTAATATATAAGTATCGCCTTTATCGAATATTTAGTAATAATCTAATTTTTATTCATAGATTGTTCTTGAATTCCTTCAACAAATTTTATTTCCAGTCTAATGTGCATTGTACTCACTAAAGATCAACATACTTCATAGTTTTGTCACGATAAAATCGGAACGTTGTCATTCTAAGGGATTTTATTCAGAGAAACTTCGGTATTCTGAATGTTTAACTCCAGCCATATTAATTAACTATATACATTCTCATGTAGAGCAAATTTTGAAATCATATTTGGCAATAATTTAAGAGAAAGAAGAATTTGACTTCTCCACAAAAAGAATAACAGGAAAGATACATTCATTCTTTTTATTAAAAAATATTACGGAAAAGAAATAGATTCATGTTCAAATAATTATATTGATTACCGCAAAAGCATTATCATATTTTCATTATTTCTTTAATGAGCTCGTTATTTATTTGAATTTCTGTCAGATATCCGTCAGTATAGTTCCAGACATCTCAAAGTTATGTTCTGTTATTGTTCCAAGAACCCCCGTAGAACAAAGTAGTCAGACAAGACCTATAACACAATTGACACTGAAAAGGTGGTGTAGAAGAAGGGGATCAGCATAGATATATTTCCCAGGAAGAGCACACAATTCAATATATACTCAGTAGAATCTTGGTCATCCTGGTACAGGTGGCGAAATTCTTCGTGTCCTCTGAGAGGCCCTTAACGTGATCACTATAAAGACGAGTGAGTACAGCCTGGGAGCCTCTGTCACCCTCGAGAACCAGACCAAAACCCATATACTAATGATGAGTGGGAGGTACCTCCTACCCCTTCAGTCATACTTTGTGCTTTTTTCAGGGAAAATGTAATTCTAGAAAGAAAAGGATGGAAGAGGAGGGAGTTGGAAGAATGGGGCCTTTTTTGATAATTTGTCCACATTTTATTGCGTATGGTCTACATGACATGGGATCCCCTGAAAATGGATACCATGACACATATAAAAGTTTCATCTAGAATAGAATAAATAAACTAATTTTGTCGCCAACAAGGAACCATTTGTCCTGGTGTTAGAGCGATCTATTGCTGTTGGAAAGAATTCAAAGATCACCACAGTTTTCCTTGGTTAGGACAGTCTCAAGTATAACATCAATTGCAATTAATTCACTTCTAAAAACCAAGTAGAAGTCCGAATTACGTTGCTTAAGAGTGAATTTTTTATTTGTGGTAGCAATATAGACACCGCTTTCTGCTTGATCAGATACTTTACTGTATCATCAGTATAAATGTTAACAACATTATTAAGAATGTTAAAGATATTTAACGTACATTGTATTAGAAGGGTTGGGATGAAATCTTTCTTAATAATAAAAATTAAATTAGAACTATAGACAGTGTCCATTTCGAGCCCTGGGCGCAGGAGATCTGTAAGTCCCTTTAGCTCTGACGGATTAAAATTTATAATCAGAAAATCTAGTTAAGTTTACCTTATCCGGGCGCCCGCCTCTCTCAAGCATCCAAAGTATAAACTGGTTCTGACTATGGAACTAGAAAATTTGGTTTGGAAAGTATTCGTCGTAGGAAAGATTTCTTGGAGTGAGAAGCAAGGTAATTTGTGTCTTCAATGTTTATTGGAAAATAAGATCGCTGTAGTCATATATTTTCTTTATATTTAGTATGCAATAGTATTAAAGCTTTCAATTCAAAGTAGAATAAAAGCTTTCTTCTGAATTTCATCATAGCAGAAAGAATAATCCTTTACAAAATACTACTACTAATAACAATAACTCGATAATCCGATATTCGTTGCGGACGAATTTTTCATTTAAGACAAACATATGAACAATGAAATACGTAATCTTCTTAATATTTTTTTCTATATAAGAAGAAAAATGCGCCATTTTATAAGTAAATGTAAACAATACAATTTAAAGTAAAATTGAATCTTTTTAAATTATGCGTTTTGAGTGCTTGCGAAATAATGTCTGTTCTGAATACTCGAAAATTTCTGAATGTATCTTGAAAAAAGAATTTGAAGGTTTTCTTTCTTATTGCACCCCCCCCCCTAAAAAAATCGCTTAGTAAATTAGATCAGTTTTACAAGGGCAGTTGAGAGAGAGAGTGCCTTTATTTTTGAATAAATTTAAGCCTGAAGATTTCATTGCGTGAGACTTTCTCTTATACCATAAAATAGCTTAGAGAGTCAAGTGATTATCTTCATGAGCTCGTAATCGACGTTGCTTCTGTCGAGTCGTAAGCTCGAGTACAACTGAAGACCCATCTTTTAGAAGGGCTAATGCATGTTAAAATTGCCAAAGTTTAAGTTAGTATAGTGTGGAAGTTTGCCAGCTCAGGTGTCATACTCTTCACTTGAACTGGATACAAAATCACGAGATCCATCTATAATGAACTTTGCGTTTCTTAGTAATGTGAGGTATAAACACAATCAACCAATCAGTCTAAAATACAGAAGACAGATATTGAAAATATAACCGTAATTTCTACTCGGATTTTATATATTCTTAAATTGAAGAGGAAGAATCCAAAGATTAATTGAAAGGAACGAAATCCACTGTTAATACAGAAACAGTTTCGCTACACGATCATAAGCAAACATGCATAGACATTAAGAAACAGTAGAATTACATCTAAAAAACTACTATTCCCACCAAACACCTACTATTACAAAACCACCAGAGTGCTTTATTTATGTTTAGACAGGGGGGGGGGTAGCCACTTGAGTAAACATAAATAAAGCACTTGGGTGATTTTGTTTGTCTTGGCAAAATGAGATCTGAACACATTAATCACTCAATGCGAGGTCTTATTTATAATAGAAGATTCAAGATATTAACCAAAAAATATGTATTGGGTATTTGCTACTGACTAGTACAATAAAGTTACCTCTTGATAGGAACTGTTTAGTATGATTTCCAGTGTCGGTTATTCTTCTATGCAACCGTTTATTTTGCGCACATTTCTTCAATATGCACTGCACAATTTATGTGAAACTCTAGTTTTAATCTAAAAAAATCAAGTCGGAATAAATTACCTACTTCTAGGTTTTTTCCCTTGACTTATTAAAATAAATGAAGATATTTATGTACAGGAGTCATTTATAAATAGCATAACGACACATAAGGTTTTTGACAGCTTTAAAAAAAAAGGTGTTTGCTTATTTTATTAAAGATCTTATAACTTACATTAATTTGTTTGTTTTTATAAGAATATGAAGCCTATACGTTTTTTTTCCAGAGTATCTCAGTGTTCTATAATTTAATAAACTTATAATGCTGTTATGTTATGATATTAATTTAAAAAATGGGTTATGTTTGATTTCATGAAATATATCTAAAAACATTTGGATGCTTACGCAAACATAATTACTGTCATACACACTACATACAGTTACATATTGAATTTTTTCTGGCAACGTTGCACACATTCGAGTGGATTTGTTGATTGATTCCAACTAGCATTGTATTATATGAGACTTATAAAGACTTGATGATGACCCTTATCCAACACGGTCAAGGGATGAAAATGGCATCTGAGCAAATTATCTCCTCTTAACTTCCCACCACAACATATAAAAAATTTGAAACTAATTATCAACGCACAGTAATATCGAATTATTCCACTTTGATAGAAGAATGAAAGGGGGCAGCCATCCCAAAATTCGTGACCAATTGATCATGTTTCGGACTAGATAAGCTCTAAAGCTTATTCCGATGTATTTAGAATCAATCGTTTTAGGAGTGTTTTCTCTTCTTGGTTTTATATCTTTAATCATGTTTAAGTAGAATAATCCTCCATCGCAAATACCTCAAATACGTGTGTTCCTTTCATCATCTTAATAAATTCTTCTGATGATATCTAGCGTCTGTATCAACTACTTCGAGTATTTATGATATATGTACCTACAATAAGTAGAAATATGGTTACCCAAAAAAGTTTATACGGTATTTTATCTTTAAAATATCATTAATATATCAAAATCTAACAAATAGCTATTTTTCAACTTTATAATATATACTACACTGAGCAATATATCTTGTGAACAGGCCGTAATGGAAATCCATTTTGCTTTAAAATTGTTTTTATATTTGCCATTGAAAATATGACCCATCACACACGCGAGAACTTTTGTCACTTTTAAATTCCTCCATTTGTTTCCTCTCTTTTATTATTATTGTCACGTATCGAAAGAAGAGTTTAAAGAAGGGTTCGATAAGAATTGGTAAGATTTAAAATTCAATTCAATGTCGCCTCCGATGTAATTGAATGGCAACGTGAATAATAAAACTCTTCCGATTATTGGAAAAAGATTAAAATCGTATCGTCTCCTTTGAGTGGGAGGAGAGGGTAGTAACCACCAAAATACTATTATACCTTCCTCCTTTCCCCTTCGAAAGGTTATTAGAGGCATTTCAAAAATTGAGAAAAGGAAGCAGATACGACATTTAGATAAAAGGATCAGAGGATTTCGATTTCAGAATGCATTTATGCATTTTTTCGTACTTTATTTGTATTGATGTTTTGCTGCGTTTAGAATTATCTTTAACGATATGCGTCGTGTTTGAGGACATCTAAATATAATGACAAAAATTGAAATTGCTGTTTTTAAAAAGAAATATTGAAATCAATATTTTTTTACAAAAGAAATATCGCAAATTTGGTGCGGTGTGATTTGGATTTGATCTGGTGATTTGAAATTGAAATATTTTGAATTTTACATTTAGTCGGTTAAAACGTTTTCAACAATTGTCGTGCAGTTCAATATTCGATTTTTGAGGTCAGAGTTAGTATTTAATCAATGAAATGTGAACTGATAACTAGTTTGGGTGTAATGTTTAAACACGAACGCAATTTAATAATTAAATGCAGCAGACATATGCAAAGGATGAAACCGATTATGATATGAAAGTGTAAAACAGAAATAAATTAGATATAATACAATAAATATATTACAATGAAATGATAGTTTACAATGAAAATGAATTTTTCAAGGAAAATTCAAGACATATTATCACAACTGAAATAAAATTTATTAATTAATTTATAGTAAATAACAGGGTCACACACAGGGGATAACAGGCACACAAATGCGCGCGCGCGATAATCTAGCAATCATAAGAGCAGCCATGTCCTCACCAACAGTGTGGTTAGAATCGGTTTGGCGACATTTACCATCTTCCAGATATCCGGTAGTATCAAAGGAAACCATTTGGAGACTATTGCAAGTTTCAGGTTTAGAAGCTGACGATCATTAAGATGCCTAACACTAACCCTACATTGTAGGCAGTGTCGAATGGATTTTTACCAACCTCGGACAAGCTCGAGTCTGACTAGAGGCATGTGATCCTTAGAGATGCATCCCGCTTTAGGCTTAATGCTGCTGACCAGTGGTGGCCGGCAGGCCATCGGTCCAATCCGGCATTTTTTTTTTTTGTCAAGAAGCATACGATTACACAAAGTGTGACAATGTGGCGAGTCAGTTTTTGGGACACACGATTACATCTATTCGTCTATCAACATACTTTGACGGCATGCAGTTACGTGAACAAGATTTGAACGCCAAATGTGCTGCCCATATCAAGTCCTCCAGGGGCCATTTATCAACAAGACAACGCTCGTCCATATACTGCTCGACTCTCTTAACAATGTCTTCAAGGATATGACGTACTTCGGTGGCTTTCCAGGTCACTAAACCTGTCGCCTTTAAAGCCCATCTGAGATTGTTTTGGAAGGCAATTGCAACTGTCTCCGAATACTGTTGAAATATCTGCCCATTTGCAAAGATTATAGTATAATCTTCCACATGAGGTCATAGATGACCTCATTGATTCGATATCATGCCTTGTTTCACCTTGTATAGCTACCAAATGTGGATTTACTACTCACTGATTCGTAACCGTTTTCATGTCATATCTTCTTAATAAAACCACCTGTTCTGAATTTGTTATCATTGGCTTATCTCCTCATACACTACATACATGTTAAATTTTATGATAACAGCTCATTTCCTTCTAGGTGCATATATTTCTTCGTGACAAAGTATATTTACACACACACATAGGCAGATAAATTTTAATACCTGTTTTTTTGTTAAGGCCAAACAAAAATCTTTTCTAAAAATATTCGTTAACTCTCATTTATTTAAACACTTGAATTAATCTTTAGTTTTTTGTACTTTTACCTCGAGAGATTTTTTTTAATTTAGGAAACTATACTAATATTGTTAATATAAAAATATTCGTTATTTTTTTTTTGAGAATTTGTAATGTGTGTCCTTACTTTAGCATATTATATTAAGGTATATTATTACAATATATTACCTAAATTTTACTTAGGTAATTTAGGTAATATATTGTATTTGGAATATTCTTATTAACATACGCAATATTCTGAAATTCACATGAATTAAAACGTATTAAATCAATTTGTATGAGAGATTTTCATACAATCGAAACTTTTGAAAATCTTAACGAAATTAATTTTTGCAACCCTGATACTATATTTCTTGTATCAGAATAATTTTTAAATCAAACAGAGTTTTGGTGGAAAAATAGCATCTTAATTAATTCTGATTGCAAATTTTAGACAAATACTTTTTTTAAAAGCATAGTCAAGTTACTTATTACGGAGTTTCATCGCAGTAGATAAATCCTTTAATTCTTCATGTGGCTGAGCTGCGATTACAAAGCGGTATTGGCTTAAGATTTCATGACTCCCAACGGTCAAATCAAGTTGCAAGAAATGTCTTGTCGAATTATAAATGATCCAGCATGTTAGTATCAAATAAGCTTCTTAGACTTTTGATGGCGTTTTGTGAAATTTATGAGGGCTAAGTTCATTCCACTGGAAATCGAAATTGAGATTTAACAATACCATTTAGCATATTACGAGAAGTTGATACAAATGAACACCACAAACTTACCTATACATAGCAGTATTTTAAGAAGCATTTGAAATAATTTTTTTTTCTTAAGTACGTTTATAGTTTTATCCGATTGTGCAATTTTGTCTTAAATTCACTGCTTCCTTTTATTTAAAATATGATCAGATCCTATTAATCTAATTCATTTTTTCATTCACACATCACATTTAAAATAAATTACTATACCAAAAATTCCTTTGTCTAACACTGTTAACGTTAAATTGGAAATTTTTCAAGAGAAGATAAAACGAATATCAAATACTCAACTTACAATTTAGCAATCGCATCTAATTTGCTCAAATGAATAGTGAAATGCTAAAAAAAATACATCATAAAAAATAAGAAGATAAATATTTCTACTGCTAAGATAAAAATACTAAGATAAAAAAGAACGACATTTATCCTTGACTATGCTTCGAAAACTTGTTCTAAGAACCATTCTTTCTCTTTCCCAACAAAAGCAATCAGTGTCTTCCAGCACAGGTCGTTGCAAAACACACACGTGTATATGTGTGGGTGAACAAGAGAGGGAGACATAGAGTGGGAGGCAACACATTCAACCCCCACGAGGGACATTCTCTCGTACCAGAAGTCATCGTTACACAATAATCCGGAGCGAAATAACGGGTCACAAATATCGTCAGTATACCCTCCACCCCCCTGTGACAACACGTGACGTCTAGGTAAACGGATTCCATTCGACGTATTTTTCTTTATTTTCTTTGTAACAAATAAAAACGAAAGCCTGGGAATGAAGAGGGATGGAGCAATCGATAGACGAAAAAGAAGACAGGAAAAAAAGTACTCATATTCGAAGGCAGGGAATAAACAAAGAAAAAGACGAGGTCAAATGATTCGAAGCTGAAGAAAACAAAACATTATAGCTTTAATTTGATCACAAACCCACCCACGTGTCTGGACATGAAGCAATTACTTTGTTTTAGTCTCTATTTTTTTTTCTCTCAAGCTCTTTAACAGAATTTTTATTGCTTATTTCTCAGTAAATAAAATGTTGTGAAACTGGGTATACAGATCCTGAAAAGGATTTACTTTTATTTTATAATACATATTTGAATCAAAGTTATATAACTCAAAGAAGTGTAACTTATATCTAGTCGATAGTTACAACTTAAAAATATTAAATCGCAAAAAAAAAAAAGAAAGAAAGAAAAGAAAAGTACTCTTATGAAATAATTCTTTTCTTTATTTTGGTGACTTTATGCTACATTTTCAGTATTGTAATTGCAAAAAACTGTTTAAGTAACAAAGAGACTATTTCTGCCTAAAACAGCTTGAAAAATTGCTCAAATTATGTAAAACAAATAGAAAAATAATTATTTTTCGTACTCAGTAACTATATTCATTTATAAGAAGCACTAAGGCAAATTCTTAACCTTTGCAACTAAAATTGTAGGTATAAACCTAGTTTTAAGACCAACCAAATATCACTTAGATTTGCTTATACAACTAGACTGAAAAGGAAAAAAAATAGAACAAGTTTCAATAGTACTATAAGATAACAAACATAAAACTAAATGATAAATGCTTAAAATTATATAACAAAGCTTCAAATGCCAAATATTATGTTGAAATAACAATCTTCGTACTTACGTCGTCAAAAACCTAAAATCTGAAGGAAAAAATATTACAAATTTTTTTAAGACCAAATCAGCACATCTACACGGGAACAAAGAACCAATGTGCTTGATTAATGCAAAACCATATTCACAGGCCAAATGCAAACACGTGGTTCTAGCATGCATTTAGCCTATTACCACCATTTAAAAAGGTAAAATTGATAAAATACTTTATAACGGCCGTATATATAATCATAGCTAAGAAAGCATTAAAACTACTGACACATTTTAAGAAAGGTTTAGTCAAATAAAAGGTTAAATGAAAATAAAAATTACAAAGAAATAATAGATTGGGGCACCATTTTGTGAATAAATGTAGGAATAAAAATATAAATATAAAATAAATACCAATAAAAATAAAAAAATTATAAAACTCAGCTATATAATATTTAAAATGGGAATTTCCGAATAAGGGAAACGATAGGAAGCTATATTTTCTTAAAAATGGTTCTTTAATATTAAACGAATTAGAAAAATATAACACACTGAAAATATAATTACGATCTGAGGAATAGTTATTCTTTTATAAACGTTGAAACTGATTCTCTTTGAAATATATCTGCTCTTAAATATGTTGATCTCACCATTTCCAAAATGTAACTTTTCTCCATTTGAAACAGCTTAAAATTTATCGTTCCACAGAAACTGCAACAAGGATATATGTTTGTTGTTAACTTGTTTTATCGGCACTTACAAAAGTCTGTTATACATTTGGCATTCATTCAAACGGGTGGAGTTGGTGGTGGTTTGGACCGTCAAAATATATGAATTCGCCAAGCTAATGTGTTTCTAAATAAATAATTGGGACGAAACCATGAAATAATTCATTTAGTGTGTTCTTTGTCTACATTTTCACATTTAGAAATGACTATGTTAAATAAATATTGAATGTTAAAGTTAATAAGCCAAATAATTCAATAGGTGTTAAATGCAATTGGTTTATGTTTGTTTTGATAATTATCTCAGATATATTGAGTTTCCTCATTAATTTTGTCTTTTACGGTAAGCATTTTCTTTTTAAAATATCAATTTTGAAGAATTTCACATGTAGAATTATAAATGTAAAGATCCAAAAAATAATTTTGAACAAATTAGCAGAAAGCATATATTTGCGTTAAACTTTTAGGATTAAAACTTTTAGGATAAAATTTTCTTTAGATTTCAAAAAATTTAAAATTGTGAATTTTTGCTCGTTAAAATCAATGCAGATGCAAAAAAATGCGATAAATATATGAATTAGACACAAATTGCATAAATCATGTATGAACTATTTAATTAAATACATAAAATTACTTTGTTCCATACCTGAAATGTGAAACATCAGAATGAATAGGTGTTTCTATATTCCACCTTCACTGATTCTTTTCTTTCTTCCCTGAAGCATTCTTACGCAGTGAATTGACATTTACAGATAATAAGACGAGTTCTGTCTAAAAGGAAATGGTGGGAGAAGCAATATCGAAAGAAAGCTTTAGAAAATCTTGGAAAGAGATATAACAAATATTTATTCCCGGCTCTAAATTAAAATGAGATCCTTCCTAATGATTTGAAATACAGCTGTTTTGTTCTGCATATGTAGCTTCATTTAAGCTTGTTAATTCAGAATAATTTAAATTTATTTCAATCATTAAAGTCATTGGGCGTGTAAAATTCAGAAAGTGGTTCAAACAATGCCTCATTAAAAAGATCTTGTCTGTAACAATAAGTGTAAATATTTTCGAAACCAGATAAGAGTATATTTGAGAAATTTATTATTCAACAATCTTATAAAAATCGTTTTGATTATCACAGATACGCTACTTAAAGTCATTAACCTTCCACATAACATGAATAGAATGTAACACTAGAAAGTACACGCTTTATTAAATAACAGATATAAAATACCTACACATTTTAACAATTATTCTTGGCTCTTTACTATTTGTTAATTTTTTAAAGATCTTTTGATGATTAAAAACAGCGGTCCCTAAACAGTTTTATCGTGTACCTTTAAGACTAAATTATAATAAGAATTACTAAGTTACACACACACATATATATATAGTATAATAAGACAAAATTGTACTACTCACAAAGCTAAGAGATGGAAACCGGATTCTTAAAAAACATAACTAGAAAATAAATGGTGGAAATCAATATATACATTATTCGCTATATGTAGCAAAATTCGCTTAACGCGAAAACGCTTAAAATGAAATATCATTTAACACAAAATAATACAGCGTACCTGACAAACTACTACGTATTATGATGCATCTTTCCCTTTAACACGAAACGATAATTGCTTAACTTGAAGAAATTTCTCTTCTGGGAGTGAACAAAATATCGAAAACAAATTCCTCATGGGCGAGTTTTAAGAAAGGTGGTTTCACATGTTTCGCAGAAAGGAGGCTAAACTGGCTTTGAAGTATCCTTGAAATAGCTTGTGACACGAGCCTATTTTGTTTATCTAGACTATTTTCACCCTTCACTCCTACAAACACCCCACACAAATATCCAAATGAGGAACATAATGAAAAGTAAACGTAATTATTTAGATGAACATTCCATTGGTGAAATGAATAACAAAATGGACGACATAAAACAGTTTGTGTACAATTTGAAGCTAAAAAAAGATAATGCATCGACGAATATCATATTATTTTCCAAAAACTCAATAAACGTTTTGTTTATCAAAAAACTTGAAAATTTTGTATTAAATATATCTAGTAAAAATATCAAAAACGGACCATTGATAAAAAGGTCATAGAGCAATGATTTAGAGGAACCCAGATAAAAATCATGCGTCTCCTTGTAAGTTTATGACTTTGTTTGTCAGTGGTATGCATTGTAAACTGATTGTTATTCGATCGATGCGATTTTAACTATCCTGAAATAATTACATTTAATTTCGCTGTGTATGTGTGTGTGAATAGTATCGACTCAATCATATTGATGCTTTTTTGGAATAAATAATTTTCACTTTTGAACAATTACCATTTTTGTTTGAATTCTGTTCTATAATTGGTTTTGTATAATACCTTTTCTTTTTAAAGATTTATAAACTTCAAATAATTTTTAACTTTCTTACGTTTTCTTAAGATACTTTTCAGTTATTTCCAGTAGTAATATCTAAATAATTAACTCTCCTAAATTCAATTTCGATACATTTTTGTCATTTTTTTCAATGCCTTAAATTTTTTTCATTGTCAATACATAGTCACTACTGAATTCAGAAACAATATAAATCATATTGCTTATTTCACCATTAAAAGAAACAAAAAAGATAAGCATTAATTTTTTAAAATGTTATTTAGTAATGCTAATTTTGTCAGACAAATAATTAAGCATTTTTTTTAATTTGTCCTTATCTAAATTGTTAAATAAATGATTAACTACAGTTATTTTAACTCAGCTATCGTTATAATTCCCTCTGTATGATTTTATAATGTCTGGTAATTTAAAAAAATTAAAATGTAATTAAATTTTTTTGTATAAATAGAGTAGGAATTTCAAAAATTTCTTTTCATCTTAAGCGTACAAACTTTTTATATCGTACTACTCTTAATAACAATTTATAATTATTAGCTAGAAATAGGTATAATTCCTAATTTTTTCTTACATTTAATTATACCACTTTTTATCGCATTAGGATAGTAATTGTAAAACGGGATGGTACTTCGTCTACAATTTCTAATAGCAAGAATTCCCTAGCTTATATAAGAGGTTTAAAAAACACATCTATAACAAACAAAAACATTGATTGTTTCAAAGTAATTTCCTCGAACTCGATGGCAGACATTTTTCTAAATGGTTTCGAAAACGTTTGGGTAACTTTCCGAAATTGTTTTGGAAATCATTCATGTGGGAGTAATGCGTGCTGTGAGCGAAAGCAAAGATTTGTTCCTTCTGATTCTAAAAATGGAAGATTCCAGTTGTTGACTTTTACTTCTCATCCCTGTACTCTCAACTCTCCCTGCCGCTATTTAGAGGGAATGGAACAGGATTCTTTTTAAGTGAAACATCACGCAAACTTAAACCATTTTCCTCCCTGTTAGAAGCACGTCAAGTTCTTTCACCGCAAGTTCTTTAATAGAATTGTTTTTGTTGAAAAGCGAAAAAAAAATGCTATTAGGGTGTTTTATCTATTAAATAAAAAGCATAAACTTTTTATATAATTGATGCTGAACAGAATTTAATGAAAATCCATTAAATCATTAAGAAGAATAAATCTTTTAACTTTAACAGGCTTTTAGCTTTTTTTCCCTTCAGTTTTTCTTTACGTGAAAGCATGTCCCATCGAATTACGTTATAAAGCGTTATGCGGATTAAAGTGGAGAAACAATTATGAGCCTTTAATCGCTTGCTACGAATATTTTAATAACAGAAATTTCTTGTAAATACAGTGGGGGGGGGAATTTTTTGATTTGCGAAACAAAAAGTAATGGAAGTATTTCACCCCAACAGAAGCCAATCAAATATATTTTTTATTTCTTACTATTCCTATATATTTCAATTACAGTGCCCTCTCTCTCCTTATATATATATCTTGTTCAAATTTTCAATCTATAAAATAATACTTTTTATTCATCCACTGAAGTTCAAGTACATTTTTTATGCACGTAGTGGATGAGACTCGATATTAATGCAGTTTTTTTAAGATGAATTAATTAATTCATTTTTTTTTTAATTTTAAATTTATTCTGCGCTATTTCTGGCTAAGATAGAGCTAGCACCAACAAATGGTGCTAGGGATTTTTTCAAACGAATTTTTTCTTGTCTTCAAATAACTCTTTTTAAACTTGCAGTGGGCGACATTTGTTGTTGATACAGTTTTTTCAAAAATAAATTCATTTATTAAATTTAATGAACTACAGGAAAATTTTTCTTTGTTGACCTAAGTAGGAATTGACTTGATTTTTTTTATTACGTGTTTATAAAAACGTGTGACAAAACAATCTGGCTTCTAAAGAAATGATGATGTTTAGTGCGTTATGAAAAACAACGAATAAGAAATAATTGAAAATAGCAAAAAACTGGCAATGAAAATCCAGAGACAAAGAGAAAAGTTTCCGAATTAGAATCTTCCCTTCCGTAAAACGTGGGAAAATATTGTAAAAATCTATTAAGTAAGCCGTGTTGAAATGCAAATAGTAAAAAATTTAATATCTCTTGTATTATTTTATTATGCATATTTGATTCTTGTTAAAATATTTACTTCATTTCTTTTATATTTAAACTTTCTTTTTTTTAATTTTTAAAATAATAAATCACGCATTTAAGCAATCCTTATTTATAATTAGTTTTAAAAAAAATTCTCATAATCTCAATTTATTTTATTCCTTATTCGCTATAATAATAATCAAGTTGTTCTTATACGCATCCATTTTATATTTGTATGATTTTACAAGCAGGGTGAACTCATCTGTGGTGCTTATGTAACATAAACTTGTATTTCTATTACTTAATGAAGGATTCATATACATTTACATTTCAATACGTTTCATTCTTCCTAACAACTAATTTACGAATTTTTATATTATACTCATATCTGAGAGTGCAGTATACTTTCAAAACCAATGAAAAAAATTAAATATGTCAGAGTTTAAAAGCAGTTGCTCGCTTCATTTGCCCCATGAGATATTGTGACCCTGGGTTTCAATTGCTACGTTCCATCCTTATAAGAACATTAAATTGATGGTTTTGTAGATTTATACATGCATTATATATATATATATATATATATATATATATATATATATATATATATATATATATATATATATAGTGCATTAGCTGTGTTTCCAGTTAAAGTAAACCTACTGTATTTAATGGAGAGTTCGTGAATTAACAGCTTCCCTTACCATTTTTTTTTTGAAAAAAATTGCAAAAAAACGTCACATTTTTTATGTGTAACATTTTTTCTCTCGATTGCTGGAGATTTATGGGAATGATTTCGTGAAAAGGGACGGAAATGCGTAACAGGAAGTTGGGGAAGCGTGCTCTATTCAGTGAAGTTCTGTTTTTCCTCCTTCATTCGGGAGGAGCTCCGCCCCCATCCCCCCCCCTGCGGTCTAGGTCGTGGGATCTTAGTTTTTGTTTTCTCACTTTAGGATCAGAGAAGAAGCTAAGTCCTTTTGGCAGAGACTTGGTTAGACAATGACGAACGTGTTTCGATACCTGACGTCGATTGCTGCGTACAATTTAGGCGACCGGGCCACGGAGCAGCTGGTGTTGCTATCTATCGTAAACAGAACAACTCGCATGTTGTGGCTCGACATATGGATATTACTTATCGTCAAACAAGTGGACTGGGTATTGTTAATCAAGATATTGGGGGACATATGTTCGGCAAAATGCTTATTTGAAAATGGACAAACAGTGATTTCGGTGGTTGTATACATTTCTCCGAATCAAATGGTTCAAAAAAATTAAGATTTCCTGCATTTTTTACTTTTACCATATACCGAAGGTGGTTCTGCTCTTTTTTTTTTTTTAAATTATCACTCGCTTCCAATGATTTTGAGTGGTGGTTTTAAAGTTAACTTAAGTTTGCTAGAAGCCGAGCCACTCATAGCTTTTTTGAATGATGAACTCAAGCTCGAAATGAACACAAATCGAAATGTTTCGACAACTAACAGTGGTACTGTTATTGACGCTATGTTTCAATGGTTTTTTAAATACTTTCAAAACACAAGTATATGTGTCATATTTTAGTTATCATAAATTATCATTACCGCTCTTCCCCAAATTGAACAAGAATAATTATTTGATAAAAAATTGCATTACTCCTTGTGTTAATTAAATAAAATTTTCATTTTCTATGGATATAATTATTCCATAGAAAATTATTTCCAATCATACTCGATTCATTTTTTTCAGGATTTAAGTTGCTATTGCGAATTTACCACGATAGCATGTCAGATGTTACACATCATATGCGACTACTGTAAGGCTCGTTTCTTTTTTTTTTTTTATTTTATTATTAAATACAAGAAAATGAAACAAAACAAAATATGTAGGTTTTAGGTTGAATTTGTTATTTTTTACAGGTATAAAATCATTTAGTTTTCATATTAGTTTACTATCGCGAGTTATCTCGGGCAAATGGAAAGCAGTTAAATATTAGTCTTTGTAGATAGTTTTTGAAACAAGGGACAAGAAAAAGTGATACCTGCCATTCTGTACACTGGTATCCGGTCAATTTTTTTGCTGGCTAACCTCTGGAATCTCTTTTATGGGTGCATTGTTTGAATAAGGCTAATATCGTCTTCAATAAGGCTACATACAGAAGAATTACTTCCTCTATTTTCAAGGTACATCCCTTCATAATCACTATCTGAAAAATCATCACTTTCGCTATCTTGCATCATCGCAATTATTTTACTTTTTTTTCAACGTAACTATCCTTCTTTATACATTAATAATCCACAAGCCAACGTGTACTATACAATAGGTAAAACACGTGACCACTCCCGCCAAAAGAACCATGAAACCAACAAAACTTGGCAAACTGCTAATCAAAGCTGAATATTTCCTTTCCTTTCCTACAGGCTGAGTAAAACCGTTATAAAACAAACCATACTGACAAATTCTGCTTTTCCTGAGTTTTCTCGGGATAATAATTAACTGCAATATATATAAGCCCAAGATAACTCGGGATAATAAGGCAAGCGGTTAACTTCGATCACTTTGAAAGAATCTTCTTGTTAATTGTGTATACCTTTCCTTCATTTGAGTTAATTTATTGATTATTATTGTCCACTTCTGATGGCTAGTGGCAAAGGATCTCCTAATTTTGAACCCCCTTCAAGTGACGAGGCGGACATTTAAGCTTCCTTCATTTGGAAAACATATAACAATTTTATGATAAAAATGCATTCAACATAGTGTATTTAGCTTTCTTGCATATTTTCGTGAGTGATTTAAGAAATGAGCATATGCTCACTTCAAAGTCCTTAGCAGTGAGTGAAGTCAAACTGATTTAACTCACACAATGAGAAAAAGGGTCAAACTTCAAAATTTTGTTTCCCATGAGATTTGACGTTTAACTCCTTCCATTATTTACACAGGCTCTTGTAAAAAGTCCTGAACTTTATTAATTTTTAGCTACAAAAACCAGAACTCCAATTAACTTTGTGTGGTATTAAAATTTTTATTAAAATGATGTCAGAATGGTAACCCCAATGGAAAATTATGAATTGTGTTCAGTTCTGTTGAAGCTTAGCGATAAATTAACAAAATCATTCCAAAACTTCAATACTAAATTTTTAGGTAGTGATCTCCCTCTCTCTCTATATATATAGGACAAAAGCGTCTCGTATACATACAAACTCTCTGACTCACTCATCTCGAGACCTTCGGAGCTTTTAGATCTACAGATTTGAAATTCTGTAGGCATATTTCTTTTGAGAAATAGGTCCACTAAGAACAGTTTCAGGGAAAAACGACTCCCAAGTAAAAGAGGGGGAATTTCAGGGCGCTTAAGAAATAAAAAAAATATTTTTTTTTGGTTAGTGGACTCCTAGACTTGAAATTCGGTAAGCTTGTTTCTTTTGTTGATAAGAGATCCGCTAAGAGGATTTTGCGGAAATTGACTCCAAAGAAGAGGGCTACAGGTGTGTGAGAGGTAAGAAAATTTATGTTTTAGAATTGTAATTTTTGTACTTTTTAAAATAATAGGGGCTATATAAATGTTTTTGAATACAATTGAAAGTTTAATGCTAGGATTTATATCAATAACTTAAAAACAATATATAGTTTACATGATGAAATAACCGGAGAAGTAGGGTGTGTGTGGTAACGGCTAGTATATGTGTATAATTGTGGTAGTTGTAAAGATTTATTTATTAATAGTAAATTATAATTTGTGGGTGATAGATGAAGTGTATATCAAATTAAAAAAAGTCAACAGAATGAGAATGTATGAGTTGGTATGTTTAACTGTATGTTATGTATTAGTACTGTTTAACATTGCTTATTTATTTCACTTCCTTTAGCGTTAACATGCGTGTGATATTTACTTCAATGGTACCTATACTGTATGTATAAAAGTTATTACATTTCATTAAAAGCTGTAGACATTTTATCAAAGTATATATTACTTTTAAAGATTGGAGTATTTATTTATTGTGTTCCTTTTAATAGTTACAATGCGTGATGTCAGTTTAGTAAGAGCAATTCGTTACTTGAATACTGTCATATACATTTAATAAATATTTTGCGATATAAAATTCAAACGAAAAAAGTCAATTAAATAGAAATTAAATACTACATATTGCGAATTCACTAAGCTTTATTTTTATGCTTCCACGAATTCTAGGATCAAATGTATTTGATACTGGTCCTTTCAGGTTAGAAGAAAACATCCAAGAAGCCTTATATCCCACGCAAGACATCCTGTGTCAACCGGATCCGTCCCGTGTCAGCCAATGAGGGGCTCAGGTATAGTCAGACGATCCATCTGACTTATTCTAGCAGAAGAAAAAGAGCCGCAGACGAAAAAGAGAATCGATCGAAGCAGGATCCCTTTCCTACCCCTACAAGGAATCAATAAACTGCGGGATCTTGATAAGGCCCCTGTCTTCGTCCCACCCTTCCCAACACACATTGTTCCCGAATGCCATAAACAAGTTAAGATCCCCTTTCTGCTGCTGTTGTTGTCGTGGAGGGGGGCGGTGGGGGTGTTACATAAATCTCAGAGATAAATTATGCGGGTCTATCGGGTTTTTCTTAAACAGCGTGTTTAGAGAAGTCCACGCTAATCTGGTTCTCCACTCTTTTGTGAGAGAGGTTGCTTGAATGTTCCCTTCTCTTCTGTTGTTGTTACTATGATTGCTTTTTGCTACTCTAAAGAAATGGGATACGTAAGAAAAATTCTATAAGGGTTTGCTGGCACCCGTTGTGGGATGTTTATGAATTAATTTCGATGCCCCTTCTTTGTGGGAAAGGGCGACATGCTTTCCGCCCACTGTGATGAATGAGAAAATGTCGGAAATAGGGGGCGTAGAAGACCCCTCCAGCAGAAAAAGCAATCACTTTCGACGTTTGCCGATAAAAGCAAAGGGTTTGGGAGAATGTTTTCAAGTTTTTATGTCCCCATATTGAAGATATTGCTCATGAAAAGTATTAGTTTTTGGTTTTATTCATTGCCTAATTGAATAGAGCTTTTGAAATTGAGCGTAGATACTAGTAAAATGATAAGAAATATATTAAGAGTTATCTGGTAAGCATATTCATTTGATATCTGTTTATTTTTCTGGTGCCTTTTATCAAAATTATTTTTTTTCAAATTGTAAATCTTTTGTAGTATGAATGCATATTTGATAAATTACTTATATACAGATATATAACTTCTTTTTCTTTCATCATATGCATAAAGGTCCTAACTATCATGATATTTCCTTAAAGTTAATTTATCTGTTTAACAAAAAGCACACAATCTCTTCTTTCAGACTTTCTTTTAAGATTTGCTTTAAAAAAGTACTTTCACATATCGTAACAAGTATATTTATTTATGTTCTTGATAGAAAATTTTGATTAAATTTTACTCGAATACTACTTTTTAATAGAAGAATAAGTTCATTTAATACAATGGTGTCGTTGAAACTTCTTGTGAAAGAGTTAAGCTCATTTTAAGGTATATATCTATACATAAGTAGTAAATTTTAAAATACGTTTAGCGGGGGGAAAAATCTTTTAACTGAAAAAACTGGAGTATCTAAATGGAAAATCATTTACATAAACTAAATCTATATATTTGCATTATGCTCATAAAATAGTATCTGAGAGTCTCGGACATGTCTTCTTGTGCTTTAGATTTAATTTTCTCAAAATTTAATTGTATTATTTATTTCGAACTTTCAGCTTATTTACAATTTATTCAGTGATGAAAACTTAATGTATTAATACATACAATTTCTTAATTTTAGTCTCTCTTAAGATAAACATTTACATGCTAATAATATAAGCTTTTATTTTCTTTAAAAAAGTTACAAAATCTTCTGAAATAAACCCTGAAATATGTATACCACAGCATCAATCGCCAGTTTATGCATAATTATCTTTGAAAAATATATTTGTATATATATATATATATATATACAAAATATAGTTATGAAACCTGAGATAACTATTCAAGATATTAAAAAGTATTATCCACAGTAGTACTATAGCAAACTCATGGCCTAAGGAACCAAGATTGCAGGTTTAGTCAAAGATTGGGGCCAGCCAACCTTCACCTGTATTTGCCAATACTTTGGGTCATAGTTAAAGTAAGGAATATCAAGAGAAATTTAACTATTACAAATAAAAACACAATCTATTAATATAAAATGATAAAATTATAGCCTACTATTAATTACTAGTATATGTTACAATCTCTCTCTTTCTCTATCTTTCTATATATATATTATGAATATACTATATATATATATACGTTGTCGTCGTTTCCAGAAGGGTTGGAAAGAACCTTACCAGAGCCTGAGACAGGTTGACCTTCTACACGATAGATGGCGTCACCATCTATCTCCACCTCCTCAATTAAGGCATGCAGCTGGAGGAGAGGGAAATATTCTCCATCCCCCTGCACCCGTGGTTTCTGCTGTGACCGCCCACAAGACATTCGGACCCACTGATTTAATGAGCACGTGCAATATATATATATATATTTAATAATATATATTGTTACGAATTTTGTATAAAATAATGTAAATAATTTGGATTTGGAAGTGCAATGCCTTTATATTACTCTATATTTATTTTATGTTAAGATTGTAATATTCACAAGCAAGCCGTCCCTTACGTTATAATAGCAATTCAATGGGAACTTGGCGAAATATTGCCGATAGAGCCATGTTGGCATCATTTTTGGCGCCCAAGTGGGCGACATTGGCGTCCATGTTGGCGAGTTCGGGACCCTCTGGATTCTTCTAGAAATTAGTAGAGAAATCCACTAATTTCACGATCTGTGGCGCGAGCGCATCTTTCCAGAAGTTTCGGCCCCAGATATAAATAGAGAGATACTCGCCGCAACAGTCTGTCTGGTTTCAGCCAGGGAGTAGCTAGTCTGGCTTCAGCCAGCGAAAAGCGAGTCTGGTTTCAACCAGCGAGTAGTGAGCGTTGTTTTGATTAGCGATTAGTAGACTTGCCTTGAACTTGATCAGCTCGGCTGTGCTTGTGAATAGTCATTTACACACGTGTAATTTAGACACTGCTTATTGTGTCTGAGTGCTGTTGAAGGTGTGAAATCCTTCTGTTATTTATTCTGTGAATTTTGCTGTTGAATCCTGTATTTCAAGGATTGATTTCCGACAATAAATACTCATCGCTCTTAAAGAACTGTCTTGTTGCTTACGTCTGATTTTTCATAAAATCCTCGAACCCCGATCTACGTAACAATATATATATATATATATATATATATATATATATATATATATATATATTATGAATTGGCACCATACTCTCCTAACTTCCACACTGTATAATGGGAGGCTTTCAACCTTCAGAGATTACACGTACGTGAACTCTTCCACATGGCAAGTCTTCAGTAGCCTCTGGTTTCCAACCGACGACTTGAAACCACTTTTCCCTGGGTTCGAGATCACGACCACTCGACATACACGAACATATAAATAAAACACAGCATATCAGATAATGGACATAAGATAATACTAAGTTAGTACAGATTTAAGGCAATATGACAGTTGCAATTTGCATACATTATCTTTTCCTGGTACATTTTTTTTTCTAAATTAAATTCTTAGTTTAAGATTTACTTCAACTCTACTTTTCCGCATTAAATTCTGAGTTTATTATTTCAATTAAAAGTACTACTTGGGTCTTTTTCATTTAATTTGTATTCTTAAAGCCTAAGTCCCGCCTTGAGAATACAAGTATTAATTATGTAAATAAAGTCAGATTTTATGTCCCTAAAAACAGCATTTGTACTATAGATACAGATTAGTCAATTAAGGATCAAGTTTTCTTCAAATAATTGTGACTAAATATGTTTTCTTTTTGATAAATATACAGGGTGTCTGCAAATTAGACAATTTAGTATGTTAATAAATTTTAAAATTTTAATTGAAATTAACTCATAGTAGTTATATTTCCTATGTTTATCCATAGATGGCGTTTGGTGTCATAATTGATGCTATCTTTTAGTGAGTGGTAACCATTCTTTGTTCAGCGCTACGATAACGGAGACGTTTTCGGCCCATATTTCTTCTATGAAAAAATTGTCTCAAGAGTTATTTACTTCGACATGCTACTGATTTTCCTTATGCCGATCATGAGGAAACAAATCAGGAGGTTACATTTTTCAAAAGAACGGTGCACATTGTCACTGCCACAATGATGTTACATCTCACTTCAATGCTTCTGTATTAGTTCATATTGGTTGTGGAAGTATTACTGAACAACTAGCACGATCACCAGAGCTTTCTCCTCAGGATTTCAGTATATGAGGTTTTGTAAGGGATCAAGTGTACACTCCTCCATTTTCCTGCATCCATTCCTGAGCTAAAATCAAAAATCTGCACTGCAATTAATTTAATCGACAGAAATATGCTGAAAAATCTGTAGCAAGAACTGATTTACCGATGGGACATTTACAGATTAAATGAAAGAAAGCCACATCGAACATTTGTGATAATGGTAAATTAGGATTATTTCTCTATCTTGAATAATATGTACTTTAATTTTTCCCTGTAAATTACAAGCAATAAATCTTTTCACCCAAGTAATTCGTAGACGCTCTCTATTTTGTATTAAAATGGACATTAAACATTTATACACGTTTAAATCTTAGCGCAAAAAAAGTTTCGTTTCGGATACAAGATTTATTAAAATGCATTGTGAATACAGATTTATTGCCGGAATTAAGAAATTTATATATATATATATATATATATATATATTTCAAAAATATACTAAAAATAGTTATATACCTAAGATAACTATCGTCATAATAGAAAAGATTTAGCCACAGAAATACTAAAAGCAAACTCCCAGCCTTAGGAACTAGGAATGCAGGTTTAAACACAGTTTTCTGGCCAGCCAACCTTCACCTGAATTTGCCAGTATTCTGGGCCATAGGGAAAGCAATAAATTTCTAGAGAAGTTTAACTATATTATAGATAAAACCATAATCAATTAATGTAATACTATAATGTTATAGCCTTTAATAATTACTAAAATATTTAAAATCAAAGCCAAACTAATAGACTTATCATGTGAATACTTATTTGCCTCTTATGGACAATAACAGTAACCCATATAATTATTATGTATTGATAAAGTAGCAATATTACTATATATATATATATATACTTTTAAAATTTCTATATTTTATTTTAAAAATTTATAGAAAATAAAAAATACCATCCAGACATAAACGATTAATTTTTAATAAAATATATTATTACAAAATTATTTAGCTAGAGGCGCCATCTATCTATAAACTGTACAACTGAAAAAACTTTTTTTATTTAACTGTTATATAACTTTTTATAAATTTAAGAGGGTAACTGTGTTCTATACAATGTTTAATAAAGCTATTAATATTTAAATATATATTAGATTTATCACTAACTAATACCTTGTTACGATAAATATAATTCAAAATAATATTTCGATATACTGAAATAGATAAATTTGAATTCCAGGAAGGAACTTTAAGAATGTTAAAATTAAAATCATCTCTTTTATCATAAATATTGCTATGTAATTTATAGTCCTTAATATATAATGATACATCCAAGTAATTAGTTTTAACAGGATTATTATTAATTTTAAGTAGCTTTAAATATCCCGGATAAAAATTGATATTGGGATTATAATTATTATTTTTACCAAAAATAATTAGGTCATCTATGTATCTAAAAATGTAATAATCATTATTAATAATATAATTATTTTCGTAAAAGTGTAAATATAAATTAGCCAAACTATTGCTAGCAGGGCCACCTTGAGGCAAACCTTTGGTTTGTTTGTACAGAGAACCATTAAAATTAATGTAGTTTTCTTTTAGGACAAAATTTATTAGAGTACTAAATTTTTGTAAATTAATATTAAGGTTATAATTTCTATGATTATCTAAAATTAGCCTAATTACATCATTGATATCAATAGAGTTAAAAAGATCTTCAAAGTCATAACTATGAACTGAATAAGTATTTTTATCTTTAAAAGAAATCTATAATTTCTTTACTATTTTTAATTATAGCTTTATTACATTGCTTATTGATGAATTCTTGCAAAATATTGTGCAGCGTTTTACCTGCAGCAGTGATATAAGTTTTAAAACCATTTGTTACAGTTCTAAATTTAACAGGATTTTTATGAAATTTAGGTGTTAAAAATATATATGGAAACTTAATCTTATGAATGGAACATTCGATTTCCTGTATATAGCAGTGATTCGATTAGTAATTTTTTTATCTGACAATTCCAATCTATTGAAAGATTTATTGTTTAAAAAATGTTCATTAATCATAGTATTATAAAAATACTTACAGATAATAGCATAATTACCAGGCACTTTATCTATGTAAACAATGATAAAATTCTTTTGTAAATCATAAATTTTCTGTTTTACATCTTTATAAGTGAGTACTGGTTTAGAACAATAGTTAAATTTCATCAGGTCTTTTAAAATATTGTACTTAAATTTATCAAATGCCTCTAAAGGCAAACCATATTTAACTGCAGATTTAGTAATGAAGTTATTTATATCATTATTAATTTGATTTTTAACAGTATTATTGTTGTTAGAAATTGTTAATCTAAAATTAGTGCCTTTACTCATGATATCTTTTAAAATTTCATCCTTGATTATATTTAAATGGCCTGTTACTACATGTTTGTGATAGCTATCAATAAATTCATGATAGTTCTTACATTTACAGTCATCTATGTCAAGAGAAGGTGAGCTATTATTGTAATTAAAGATAAATCTGCCCATCGTTTTATTATATATATATATATATATATATCTTTTATATAAATTATTTCACACCTAGCTGTCCTAAGTCTGCAATGTTTATAATACTGTAGTATCCATTATTTTATATTTAACTCTCTTGTTTTAATTTTTCATATTTCCTTTTAAATTCGATTTCCTGGTTATCTTGAAATTTCAATTCTTTTCAGCTTTGATCATATATATTCATCTCTCTCTTGTAGAGAAATTTTGATTATATATATATATATATGTATATATATCATAGAGTAAACTCTCTTAGAAATCCTTAACTTTTCATGAAAAAAAAAATTCTACTCATTTTCTTCATTATCGATGTTTAAAACTAAATCTTATGATATATTTACATGTTAGCATTCATTTAATTATGGTGAAATTAACAGCATAATCAAGAACTTAAAAGAGATTGGCGTTCATACTCAAAACAGCCTCTAAATCAACCTACATTAAATAAAGGAGTTGTTCGAATTGGTTTAAAAAGTATGCAAGTATTTATCAATCACTGTTTTATTACAAAATTTACAGTCCCTTATGTGAATATAATCTGTATTTTAAAGTAATTTCATATAGTAACCGAGATAAAGTGCTCTAGTTTTTGTAAAAAAAAGAAAATATCTCTTATCCTGAAGGTCATTTGAAAATTGAATAATATAGCAACACATCAGAATTGAAAATTTGTTTATAAACCTTTGGTTCAGAATGGACCACGTTTATGCTATTTTTTGTCAATTTTTACCTATTCTTTCCCACATTTTAGTATTAATAATTTCTTTTTCTCTTCTTAATTTTAGCACATTTTTTAAATGCACTAAAAAAATCTAAATATAACAAAAAAAATCCCCATATCTCCTTTTTTTAAAAAAAATATTTTCGCAACCAGTCGGATTCCTTAAATATAATATTTTAATAATACTTTCTAATATTTCTAGGCAAATATCAAGAAGACTTTAAGTATGGTATGAAGCATATTTCTGATGGAAGAAAGTGAATAATCAGGTAAAAGAGCACATATGTAATTAAAATTACATGTATTGTAAGTAAATGCTGCTCTTCCACCGAAATTCTAAGTAACAACAAGAATAAAAGAAAAGAAGTAATTAAAAGAAGAGAAAATATCGTAAATATTTGTTTCCGACAAGGAGAACTCTGTATGTTACTAAAAGATACTTATGTTTTGCATTAGATTGTTCTAAATTTAAAACTAACACGATGAATCGAGATCAGATTAAAAGTGTATATTACTCCAACAAAGGTAAATATTCATGGATGCTAGACAATATATTGAAGCTCGGTTAAATACACGAGGAGGGAAATCAACAACAGGAGCTTCTGCTTTTATCCGTAATGCTTAAACACGTAGGTATATAAATAAAAACAGTAGAGCACTCCAGTAGTACAATGACATGTAATTCATGAGATTTACTCTCATTTAAATATAATCTTTTTTGTGAAACTCTTTTAGTGTTAACGCAGTTAATAAAATACCGTAATTTTAATGTGTTATCGTATTTTCTGCCTCTTGCATCAAACTAGAAGTTTCCGAGGAAGTCAAGGGGTTATGGTCATGTGACCATGCGCTTAAGTCCTAGTGCCGCTGAAGACCCACCGTGTAAAGGAGTTGGTGTACGTTAAATCTGTCGTGATATAACTTCCTCCCTTTAGCGTGATGAGAAAGTTTGGAAAGGGGACCTTAGCTGAGGGGTCGTTTTCGTCATTTGACCAATGGTCACAAATACGTGGACCATCGCCAATAACCCTCGTATTGCTTCATGATGCGATGTTAATATAACTCTCACTCACTCTGCAATAACCTAGAACGGGTTATTCATGGACCACCACGAGTGTCACATTGTTCTTATGTGCCGGCTGGGTGGCATGGTTGGTTTGTCGCTGGCCTTCTACACCCAAGGTTGCGGGTTTGACCACGGCCCAAGTAGGTAGATTTTCTTGATGCAGAAAATCAACAGTGGCCGTGTCGTATGATTATACGGCATGTGAAAGATCCTTAGAGTGTCTGTTTGGCTTGGATGCTCTCGGCAAAATTAAATCATAGTACAAAGTTCGCATCGTCAAGAGCTCAGGTTCCTCCCTCTGTGGAGGAAACTGGCCGTCAAAATTGCTTGCTGTAATTGGTATTGCCTATATGGTGCAGCGCTAAAAAGTGGTACCAGCTCCTGGTGAATGCACTAGGTCTGCAAAGGTTTAAAATACCAATGCGCAGCCCCAATGGAAAAAAAATATTATTCTTAAACTCACTCAAACTCAGTGGCGCAACAGCCCATGAGGGCCAAGGCCTACTGTGCCCATCTCAGTATACGTGACCATTGGGCGCTGGGGTGCATGAGCAGATGTTCCGATCAGGTGGTCAGCCTGAAGCAAAAACCCCAGTGTTTGGTCCCCAAGTAAGCTTGGTTCTCATTTTATCGACCCACTGATGGGGTGAAAGGCTGTGTCAATCTTGCCCAGCCCGGGGTTTGAACCTCGGACCTGTGGTGATTATTCTTATACATCATTTATATAAATATCAGTTAATAATTCATAAATGGCTTTTATCCATAGCCCTTTTTAGTAGCCAATTCGAATAATTTTAAGCTATTATTAAGTCTAGGTCCTACCAATATTAATGCCGCTGAAAATAGAAATCTTCAACGGAGTTAATGGACCGTGTTAAACGTTCCTTGCGTTATAAGACTTTGCTGTCAACCGAAAGAAAAGGGGAGTAGCCCTACATTCCGAAAGGCACATTAACATTTCCCTAAATTAACAGAACATGCTAAAAACCCATCTCAGGGTCACCGATACAGAATAACCAGTTTAATTCTAGAACATTGATCGGGGGCGTCGATACGAAAATACGAGACTCGTTGCGCGATAATGGAATGCATAGTCGACGACATTTTCCGAACAAGGAGGAGACAAAAAAATAATAGGGAAAAAAAGAGAGAGCACGACCACAGGACGACAAGCCTAATAAAGTCCCGGACATAAGTTAATCGACCATCTCCATGGTTACCCCAAACTTCTAAGGAGAGATCGGTTTCCGTTCATTTCTCATTACCCCCTTCATTTGGCGACTGCGAAGAATAGTTTCGCGAGTTATTCGGGATTTTTTCCCCCTTTCTTTGAGGATTTGGTTAAATGTTGCGTGAGGTTTCCCCGGGAGACGTATGCTGGCCGTTAGAGGTATCGACAGGTAATTCGTAAAGGAATCCAACTCCACTTAATTTAGCTTTCTGCTCCGTGACGTTGGTCATTTCTTTGGATCCGGGTATAGACTTCGTTTAGAGATCGGCTTTTATATTTTTAGAAAAACGATACATAGAGCAACATTTTCTGTAAAAGTCTATTCAATAGACATTTTATGTGTCAGCTTAAAACCATCAATAAAGAAAAAAAATTCTATAATTATTTTTTAAACTATTAGATTAGTTGAATTTTTTTAAATCCTTGGTGTTGCTTGTGAGATTCACAAAATTATAAGTAAATAAACTTGTAATTTAGTAACTCAGTCGAATGATGAGCACGATAACTGTAATAACTCTCATTTAGGACAATGGATTCTACGTTATATGAAGCATCGGATGTCTAATTATATTTAATGAGAAAAAGATTCTGTTATTTTTGAATGCATTTACTATATTGGAACTTGAATCTTTCATTCAACACACAATTCCTGTGATTCCTGTACCACGAATTTCAAACTTAACTATAATGCTTCCTTGAATTTTCAAAAATCAAGATTGGATGAGAGTTACGTAACATTGCATTATAAAGCAACACGAGGGCTATTGGTAATAGACCTCGGAATTTTTACCCATGGTCAAGTAAGTGGACAACACCTGAATTGTTACCCTTTCTCCAAACCACCATAACATGACAATGAAAAGACTTTTAGCCTCTTTAGTTTTAACGTGCATCAGACCCCTACACGGCGGGTCTTCAGTGGCATCCAACCTCAAACTTGCAACAATGTCGACTACGAGATCGTGACCATAACCACTAGGCTACCCCTAACACAATTTAGGCGTAAAGAGAAATGGTTCTGTATTTTTTTTCTTTTAAACAAAATGGGATCCTTATTTGATCGTGTTAATGCTTTCCTTCCTTAAACTGCTGATAATTATAATTTTAATTTTTTTTCTTTATGAGAAATATTATTTAAATTAGGACAATTAACAGTGAATGTCCAAATTATAGCTAATAAGAAGCTTTTGCATGAAGCATTCGAGCCTTTTTATATATATATAGGCTACATCTTCACCATCTACTGCTTTTCGCCTTGATTTGAATAAGATTTTATGTATTGAAATACAATTGTTAATTTTTAGAAATCTTCCTTGTTTATCATCTACTTCTACTTTTCAAAGTTGTTCCTTGCCTTTTTTCTAATCCAGCGTTTCTGAACTAGCTAAGCGTTTGCCTCCTAGGGGTGTGGGGCGTGTTAACCCTTGGTGGGAGGCGCGAGCATACTCTGAGATGTCGAAAACAAACAATTATTCAAAAGTAGTATTAATTTACCGAAATGAAGCAAACAAATACATTCTGAAATAATAAAAAATAAAATATACACTAAAACTGATATTATACACTTATAAATGTATCAGTACCGTACTATGTATTTGATAAGTGTTTTAATAATACTAAGTTAAGAACAAGTTTAATAATTACCATTGTATCATATATATAATATTATTACAAAATTTAATACTTATATTGTTAATTTCCATGGTTTAGAATTAAAAGTCGTGTTGTAGCATTAGGTCAAAGTTATATTACTATTGAATTCAATACATTGTTATTGTATGCAGGGAGAGAGGGATGAAAATTATTATTGAAAATTGGGTAGCAAATATTGAAAGTTTCAGAAGCACTGTTTTAATCCATTTCTTGTGGATTCGTCTAATTCAACACTACTTGTATGTATTTGTTTGCTGATATTATACTTAACTCGCTTTTTCCACAATGTCTTTTCAAAGTATTTTAATGGCATTATGATTTAAATATTTTCTGGATTGTCATATTCTTTGTTAAACAGCGACTTGTTTGTTCTGCCCCCTCCCCAGTTATTTTTTATTTCATTATAATTAGAATATATTGATCTTCATATAAAAATCTCATTTTAAATTTATTCTTCGTCTTATAGAAACAAAACTTGTATTTTTTTTTCTCAATAAGAAAAGTTTTCAATCTATATTTTGTTACAAATAATAGTGATTATGAAAATATATCTTCACAACTGCAAGTACTGCAGATAACACAGAGATTGACATTAATTAGCACCATGAAATTAATCACATAATTTGATGTTGTTTTTCCTTAAAAAAGCAACCAATTTCAAAATATTCAAGATTAATGAACAGACCAGCTGTTAGTATCTTCTCGATAATTTTTTTCTTGATCGTATTTGTAAATAATTTAATCATTCAATCACTCGTTTTATTATTTAGCATGTTCCTGACAAAATCCAGCTAAAAGAAATAGTTTATTTCACATTTTAATCTACTTCGTAGCGTTCATTTGAAGTGTATACACATGTTACAAAAAACAAAAACAAAAGAAGGCACGTGTGGAAAAAATTAGCTACCATTAAACTAGAACCTTTTGAAAATTCTTCAAATAAATCATGCTGAAACTTCATTGTTTCTTCGAAATAATGGTCTAAGAGTTTAATCAAGCTGCAAATACTACCAGAAAAAATAGTTTCTAACAGTTATGTTCGATCACTGAAGAAAATAGGGAAGGACCAAACTTTCCATGCAATTATCGTGATTAATTAACCCCAGGCACAAATTCACTCGCAAGTTTATATCAAACTATTAAGCAATGTGTCTTTTTTTCTCGGTGTTGGTGCGGAATGGAAAGTCTTTGCAATTATGTATTCCAAAGAATGTGAATTTTGCATAAATTTCTACTTTAAAGCATACCTTCAAGAATTTTTTTGAATGCGACCATCGTTCATTAAAATCGTTAACGATGCATTAATTTGACATGTGTGCATGTGGAATTATGGGAAATGAAAAATGTCGAGTCTGCTGTTCGTAGGCCTTGTCTTGAAATAAAGGAATCTAATTTTTAAGATCTCATACTATAAAATATACTTAATATGTACCCCCTCCAGAAAGGAATTAATTAGTTTCCTTTAAAACAATCAACAATTTTATATTTATGGTTTAAGAGAACCTATGTTCAAGGAAGCATTAATTTTTTGATTTTGAAAAAGCACTTGTTCTTTATCATTTTAATTAATGACTAACCAAAATGATGGCATCCAATTTACTTCAAAAGTATTGACCAAAACTATATGTTTCAAACATCCGAAAAAAATTATAAGTAATTTTACCACGGTAATTTATTTTTGAGAAATTTTCCCATTATGATTTTAGTCAAGAAGTTGTTGCAGGATGCTATTAATAATTTTAGATTCTATGTTTAACGTTTGCTTAAATATATTTTATGAATATGCTTGAAATTCAACATGTTTTGGGATAATGCCTTAAGCTAAACATGTTTTATGAATTTACTTTAAATAAAACATAATTTAAGAATACGCCTTAAATTATATATGTTTTATTAATCTCTACCTTTGAATTAAAAAGTATATTTTAAAAACATGCCTTAATCTGCTTTGATTAAATATCAAATTTTCCATGTCAATTTAAAAATTAAATTAACGCATTTTAATATTCAACATACAGATGGTTATCAAAATAATGGAAACACAGATTTATAAAAATTCCTTTATTAGTATGGGTTAAGACCGCTTTCGGCATGTCATACAGCTTCAATTCGCCTAAGAATTGATTTACACAAATACTGAATAATGTTTAGAGGTATATTGAACCATTCTTCATGGAGATATTGTGAAAGTTGTGGGAGAGGGGGGGGGATATTGATTCCGTATTGAATGCTCAAATATAGACCATCACGTCTCAAATATATTGAAGCCAGGTGACTGTGCGGGTCGAGTTAGATGTTTAACTTCGTTTTCGTGCTCATCAAACCATGTTTGGACAAGTCTCAGAGCATGAATAGGTGCATTACCAGTTTGGAAAATTCCATCAGCTTCAGGAAACAAAGTTTATATCATAGAATGAACCTGGTCTGCTAATATTTCTCTATACTTCACCCCTGTGATCCTTCCTTTCAGGGTTACAGATTCGTCTAGCAGACAACCACTACATGGCTGTCCATGTCATGAGCATGCCCGCCATGCTTGACAGTTGAAAGGAGACAATCACGATCATACGCTGGAGCAGATGTCCTCCAAACGTGCACCCTTGTAGGGAAAAGTGTTAAATACGATATATTCCTTAGACCATATTACTTTCTTCTACTTATCAATCGACCAGATTTTATGAATGGGACACTATTGTAGACGAAGTTGGCTTTATAATCTGCGACAAGTGGCTTGGGAATTGCTGTTCTGCCGTAAAAGTTTTGTTTTTATGTAGGGTCCTTTTAGCTGTAATCATTGACACTGAAGAATCCAGCGGCTGATTCAGCTCTGCGATCACTTTTGCTGAGGTTGTTCGCTATTTAGATAACTTTACAAGCCTCTTCAAAATCTGTCGGTCTTTTTCACTGAGCTTCCCTTTCCGTCCGCTATTTTGCTTTGCCGAGTTTGCCTTGCTGCGCTGTTTGATGCCGTCATGGCTTAAGATACCAGAATTGCTTAAAAGTTCGAAAGTTTTGATCACATTTGCTCCAGCTAGACCAGCTCCTACAATTTGTCCTTTTTGAAAATCTGAGAGTTTTTTGACTTTTTAATCTTTTGATAAAAAACCTATACTTGAAGAACTTCAATAAAGCTACCACATTCTACAAGAACATATAATTTTTTCCTATTTATAGCAAAAAACTAGTAGCTAATATATTTTTATGATTACTAGCTTATTCAAAAATGTCACATTCACAGGTGTTTCCATTATTTTGATAGCCACCTGTATATTCGAATATATTCATAAGGATGAATAAATGTAACAACACGCTTATCATAGCATTGAAATGAAAAAAAAAATATTTATTTTCCCGTTATATATACTCAATTTATATAGGATTTCTTTTTATTTATTATTTTCTATAACTTTAAATTTTAGTAAGTTTTTCTGATAGACAATGCTCTTCAAAATGAAAAAAATCTCCATAAACTTTAATTAGGTCTTTTATTCACTTGTTTTTAATCTTAAAGAAGAGATGAGTACTTTCCAACGTATAAATAATATCTACCTATATTAAATTAGCTTTATTGAACAATATTAAAAGTTTTCCTTTTTCTGTCCTTTATAGTCTATCTTGATATATTTATTTTTTTATATTCTACAAAAGAGAGCACAAATTATACTTTTAATACATCCTACCAAATCATCATTAAAATGTTAGAATAATGTTATTAACACTAGAACGTCTGTCGGTCGTTGAACACTAGAGGGTGCTTAGTTTGTTCTCCTTTCTCATTTTTGCAGGAAATTTGAAAAATTTTCGGGACTTTTAATCATTTTCCATGGTGATTACACAGAAATGTTTTGTGGTTCTAGGTTAGTTAGGAGAGATTTTAAAACTAAATATCCCTAGAACGTTCGCTGGTGGGGTTTCGAAACCAAGCAATTCATCATTATAAATAGCTGCCGTTAAGCACAAAAGATAGTTCACTAAGTAGATACGAATTGTAAAACAAACTTCCGAAAGTAATACCACACTTTTACTTGACCTTGAAAGCAGTGTTATTGGGTTCACTGCGTAAATGAGTTAGTTGTACTAGAATAATTTTGTCCAAGTGTTTCGTTACATAGCATTCGCTTTTCTGATCATAAAAAAAAATTAATTCGTTTTTCAAGCCTTTTGCAGAGAAGACATCCTGTAACGCTAAATCGTAGAAAGAGTTTAAGTAATGATGGAATTGCTAATTTGTTGCAAGACTGTCAACTGTCTTGCTCTAATTTAGACTCGGATGAAGACATAAGATTGAGTGAAAGAGACTACGAAGAATCTGAAGAAAGTGCAGTAATATTCCAGTAAATCAGTGCTTCTCAAACTTTTCACATTTGCGACCCATTATTAAATCAGAATTTTCATCGCCCCCCCTTTCCATACAATAACAATACATTGAATACAATAATACTATACTTTGACGCTAAAGGTACAACACGACTTTAACTTCTTAAGTCCCACCGGCGTATATAAACGTTTCGCTCACCCAAAGCGTTAATTGCCCTGGACGTATATATACGTCTTTCCAAAATATGATCTTTTCTGTGCACTGTTGTCCATAAAATTTTTCCGAAGACTTTGGAATGCATAAAAGGACCTTGGCAGTGTTTGCGTAGGACTTACATATTTCAGAGGAATTGCTTATTTATCCCCCCCCCAATACATCACATACGCGTGCCTGCGTGGCAAATGGTAGCATTGAGAAGCAAATCGCGTAACTTTTTATCTGCAGTTAGGGATTAAATAAACACCATTACTAAGATAAATGGTAATTTTTGTATATAATTTTATATGTAACAAGACCATGGGGGGTCATTGGTAATTATTAAACTTGCTCTTATAGTATTATTTAAATTAAGTATGAAATATACTGTGCAGTACTGATACATTTACAAGTTTATTATTTCAGTGTAAATGTGTATTTTATTTTTTATTATTTCAGAACGTATTTTGATGGTATACTTTCAGCAAATTAATAATTTTTTAAAATAATTATTTGTTAACGACTTTTCAATATGCTCGCGTCCCCCTCGTTGAGTTATCACTCCCCCTAGGGGAACGCGCCCCACAGTTTGAGAAACGCTTCAGTAAATCTTTATATATATGTCCCCTCAGGGGGCTCACCTTCTTTAGGTGAGTACGGGTGTCACAATCCCGAGGTGCCCTAGTGATCTTTTTCTTTTCCCAAGGGGTTTACTGTCTTTGGTAAACATGGGCTTCACGAACCCGGGGTACCCTAGTGATCCTTCTCTATTTTCGACCCTCTTTCTTGTCATTCAATTCATTCTTTCTTTCTCTTCCCGTCTAGACCACAGATATTAAAACAAATGTTTGGCGCAGTATAGCCGAAATCGGCTCTTGCGCCAATAAACCCCAAAATCACTCACTCACCTTATATATATGTTGCTAGGGGTGGCACAGAATACCAGATAATGGTACTGCTCCAGGCAGATTTGCGACTGGAAATGTTTTGCGACAAAGCAGTGGTCCAACAAGCTTAGCGATTCATAGTGTTAAAGTCAGTTCTTTATCATTAGGGTGATTATATAGGATAATTATATGAAATATAATATTAAGAAGTATTAAAACTAAACCCCCTGGTGAACAGTAATCCTGCAATAATTTATATATATATACATACGAAGGCTGTTCAAAAAGTATCGAGACTGAATTTATTATGCAAAAACATACATACATAAACACGTTTTGAGTCAATCTCCTTCAAAATATGCTCCATTGGCAGTAACACACTTGGCCCAACGATGTTTCCAGTCCTCGAAACATTTCTGGAACTCAGACTTTGGGATGGCCTGAAGCTGCTGTGTCGAATTCTGTTTTATGGTTTCAATGTCCTGAAACCGGTGTCCTTTTAAGGTGTTCTTGATCTTGGGAAAGAGGAAAAATCAGCACCACAGCCTTCACTTGTGCAATCTTGTCCTCATTGCGAGAGGTGGATGGGCGTCCAGAATGGGGTTCACTGTTCACTGATTGACGACCCTCCTTGAATCGCCGGAACCACTCGAAAACCCGAGCACGACTCATTGCCTCATCTCCAAATGCTGTTTTCATCATCTCGTAGGTTTTGGTGCCCATTTTACGGAGCTTAAAGCAAAACTTGATACAAATTCGCTAATCCGTGTTTTCACACATTTTCTTTTTTCGACGAACGCACGCAAACACTCCACGTGAAAGAAGTCAGTGTGACTGAACGGCGCGCTGTACAGACCTGCTGAATTTTGTGAGACAAGGTGAAATATGCGCGTGCATGATGCGCACAGTCCCTCCGCTGGGGGTTTTCTTGAATAAATAGAATAAATTCAGTATCGATACTTTTTGCACAGCCTTCGTATATACATACATATATATATATATATATATATATATATATATATACAGTTATTACAATTATTTCATATATTCTATATCATGGTTTCGCGAAACAACACGCTTTAATGGACGTTTACGAGTAATCGAGATCCCGGCCGTTCTAGTGTTAAGAACACACATAATTAAAAATTAAACAAGATCACTCAAATTTTTCAATAATTGTTAAAATAAATATTTATGTTGCACTTATATATTTTACTTTTTACACTGAACAGCAAAAAAGTGTATAAGTTTAAATTATATACTTATTTTACACAACCTTTATTTTAACTTCTGACTGAACACATCTTACAAGCAATCTGTAAATAATCGTTGGAATTCTAATTTGTTCTTCACCATATTTGCTAATTTTTCTGGCACACAAAAAATAAGTAGAATTATTCTAAAAAGGATTGCTTCAAGAAAGATTGCTGTTTTCAGCGAAATTATTTACTCATAAAATTAAAATAATGGAAAACTGACGGTTTTCTTAATGATGGAATCGTTTACTTTAAGCAGAACTCAAAGTTTTAAAATTCTGTTCAATTTTCTTTTTAACAGAAACATTCAGTCGTAATATCAAATCAACTTAAAATATCACAGTTTTATTTTATTAATTTGACATTGTTCTCTATTTTCTTAAAATAAATGATGATTAGCATTAAATTTTTAAGCCCATTTGATATTCTACGCTCGTTTAATGAGAGATGATTTTACTTGCAATTATTGAATGTCATATACACGACATCATTATAGAATTGAATGCATTGCATCCACTTTTCAATGTTTCGAGTAATGGGAGAAAAATGACAATTTCACGGACGTAACAGAAATATAATGTTAATGACTAAAACGTTATGGCATAAGAAAGATCAAATTTTATTTATAATACTTTTTGTACGAATGTTTAATGGATTGAGAAATAAAAAAAAAGATGCAATATACTTGAACTCGGCTTTTTAACGAGATATCAAAATTCTGTATGGAAACAAACTGTCAAAATATACTTTCTCCCGATTAAGATGAAAACCATCGATATTAATGAGACAATGTGACAGATAGAGTTAAGCAATTTTTTCTCTTTTGAGAAGAGAAACCATTGCGATTTCTATAATGAATGCTAGAGAATTTTTTAAGGAGTCCTCAGTCGACTGAAAAAATATGCCGTTCGCTGATTTTAAGGCTCTTTTTTCAACCCTTCCACTCCATCCTCTCCCTACACACGTGACTATTTTTTATTGCAGTCGATTCTTCTCTCATGTCGCATTTTGTTCGTCGATGACCGAATCAAAGATAAAGAATGTTTGATCAATTATTTTAATGGAGCCCAGTAAGAAAGAACGATCTCTACTTTTTTTTTCTCCTTTTTCACCGTACTTTGAAAGAAAAGAAGTTAAAAAAATGGGCATAAAAACAATTATTTTTTTTTCTTTTGCTACTTCTAGTCGTAAGAGAGAGAGCATTCTAGGGAAAAACTGGATGTACTTAAAAAAGAAAATTTATGAGGTTTACTTTCGGGCTCTGCTTTAATTTTTACTCTTTTTGTTATCTCTCAACTGATTTATTTTTATTTTGAGGTTTTTCTCTCTTTGAGAGATTTTTTAACTTCAGTTTTTATGGGTTTTACAGCTTTTACGGCTTTTCAGTCGGAAGAGGCTTTTGTTCAGAATCTAAATACTTTGCTAGTAAGTTTAGTTTGAATAAAGGGATATATTGTGTATATGACGATGAGACACTTTTTGTTATTTGTATATAACTTTTATTTAAACCTTTAGGGATCTTTTTCTCTATTGAAGAGAGTTTAAACCTTTACTAAGGAAAAAAAGAAGGCAGATTGTTAATCAAAAATTTTAACATGTTGTTAAAAAAGAAATTAGCTGATAATTTACTGATGGTGAAAAATGATTCAAAATCTTACAACCACAAATGGACCTAAGTTTTGGGAATAATGTTTTTATTTTAAGTTACTTTATTTTGCATATAGGGTTTTATTTTTATTTCTGTTTTATAGATTTTACTCAATAACCAATTATTTTCCTTTTTTTATATGGGAATTCGCAAAGCATTGAAGTTAAAAGTATACTCTCGTACAGGGGTTTGCAACCTATGGCATGTGTGCCACATGTGGCATGCAGTACAATTCTAAGTGGCACTCTGCACTGTCTACAAATTTATCAATTTTTGAGGGGATGGAAGTTGATAAATTTCTCATGGACCTTATTTGACAAATATCTTCAGAATTATGGACATTTACGGAAATAAGAAAAAATTTGAAAGATTAATTTACCGCTTTTTTGTAAATAATTGAATGTCATTGCTGAGGAGATTTAATTATTTGCAGAGAAAATTGCATGTACTCTGCTTTACGCTCTTGATTCTGCATGTCTAAGTAAAAAAAAAAATCTTTCATAATATGTGAAAAGTGTTTAGAATCTCCGTAAAAAAATTGTTTAACAACTGAATGCTGAAAATCGTGTCAAATTAAAAATCACTCATTATACCCTTGATTTTGCAATATGAAAGTAAAGAGGTGCAAGTGCTAGGATCGCAATAAAATTTTTGTTTATCTTTTTGTTTAATTTTAATGAAGGGAAATACTTATATTTTATGTTGTATACGAGGGCTGTTTTTTAAGTAAGGTCCCTTTGTTTTAAAAAAAATAACTACAATATTTTGTTTTAAAAAAACCTTTTTTTTGGGAATTGTACATACTTTTGCCTATTTTTCTACATAGTTGCTGAGATTATTATTGCCTTGTCATACCTTAGAACTAAGTTTTGAAAACCCTCTTAAAAGAAGTATGCCACCCGGTCGGACAGCCAAGAATTTACGGCCACTTTTACTTCGTTGTCACTGAAGCGCTTCCCGCAAAGATTGTGTTTGAGCTACCGGAAGAAGTGGAAATCGCTGGGTGAGTGAGAGAGTGAGTGAATATTAACGTTGCATTGTTTAGCTACACGAGAGCTTTTAGCGACGGTCTGCGTAATTTTGAACCATGGTCAAGTGACGCGGACGACATCTGAGCTGGCACCTTCCTCACCTAACTACCACACCACACCAAGGGAGGACGTTTGAGCTCTTGAAAGATTTAACGTTCATCTCTCCCCTACACGGCGGGTCTTCAATGGTATTGAAAGTCGAACTCATGACACGCTAGCCATGATCCGATACCTTGACCACTTGGCTTCCACGGCCATGGAAATCGCTGGGAGTAAGTTCGGGGATGTATGGTGCATGGTCTAAACTTCCCAGCCAAAAGATTCAATTAAGTGCCAAGTCGTTCGAGAAGTGTGAAGCTCTCATCATTAAATTTCCTGACCCATTTTCGAAATTTGCTGTTACTCGTTGCTTCGGTGCCATAAACTTCTGTTATCTCTCAATGAATATCTGCAACTGACATGTTTCTCGCAGTCAAAAAACGGATAACAGTCCTATCTTCTACTTGACATGCGATTCAATCACCTTAAACATTTTAAAGACGCACAACAAAGCTTAAAGGACTGCTACAGGGCTGGAACTGGCGTGAGTGTGTTCGCAAAGGATGCTGGCCTGTGACGCGGAGAATCATTGCGGCGTACTCGTGAACTAGGGAACTATACGCGGCAGCGGACCTTAATTGAAAAATATCCCACGTATTTCTTATTTTAATAAAAATGCTGTAAAATACATAGTATATGTATAACGTCACAGTTTTTTTTATTTTTGTTAAAGAAAAAGTTACATTTCATGCTGTTTATTTTTATGTTAAGAAAAACCTTTAAATGATGCAAAACTACGAGTAGTATATAATAAAACTGTTGGCCTCTATTTAACTCTGCATGCATTATCGCGGGAATCGAATTGTTTCAAAAATAACCTAATTTGTGGCGCACTGAATCATATTAGTAGATTGGCTTGGCGCGCCACAGCAAAAGTAGCCGATTCCTGTTCTAGTATGTAACTTTGTCTTCTAATGCACTTCGGAGGATATTGTAACCTAACCCAGAGAGTGAGTAAGTGTTTATTAACATCGCACTATATATATATATATATATATATATATAAAGGAACACGAAGACTATGGACGACGGACCAAATAACTTTGAATTTCCCAAGTGAATAAGGTGACACCTGAGCTAGATTCTCTCTCTAAACTACCACACCACACCAATGGTAGTACTCTAAGCAACGAAAAATTTAATGCATCAGCCCCCCTACACAGTGTACCTTCAATGTTACTAGGGATCGAACTCAGACACAACGACCACGAGTTCGTGACCTTAGCCACTAGGCTATCGCGACCACTAACCCAACCCAGAATTAGATAATCATAACTTACCTACACCCCAAAACAGTATAAGCTTCCAACCACGATTGAAATTTTACACTGAATGGGACAATTTTCTCTCGATTAAGCTTTGTACTTATTTAATAGGATCTTTTTCCAATTTTGAATCGTCTTGAGATATTTTGATTTCTTGATATTAAACAAATAATTTTAAGTCGTAGTGAATGTTTTTAACTTTCTTTTCAGATCTACTCACAAACTCTTATTTGGTCAAACACATATAAGCAGGAGAGAAGCAAATGCCGACATTTTTCTAATTTTGTATTTGAATATTTCTTTACTAGAAATCCAGTGGTGTAACGTATAACCCCCCACGATGAAGAAAAGAGGGAGCAGGATTCTAGGGGTCCAAAAGGTTATGGTTTTGCAATATTTGTAAGATCCGACTTGGGGCTCAAAACCTGACTTTGCACGGGGGCCCTAATATTCTCTGTTAAGCCACTGTAGAAATCATAACTAGAGAGAGAGTTTAGAGAAAGAGGAGAGAAGAGAAGAGAGAGAGAGATGAGTGAAAGAGATTTAGAGGAGACAAGTTTGAGAACAAGAGAAGAAACAAAAAGAGAAGAGAGGCCAAAAGACGAGAGAGTAAATGAAGAGAAACCAAGGGAAAAGAGAATGGGAGAGTAAGAGAAGAGAAATGGAGAGCGTACGAGAAGACAGAACGAGAAAAAAAAAGAGAATGGGAGAGTAAGAGAAGAGAGATGGAGAACGTACGAAAAGACAGAACGAGAAAGAAAAAAGAGAATCAGAGAGCAAGAGAAGTGATTATGAGAGAGTAAGAAAAGAGAGAGTAAGTGAAGAGAGGCCAAGAGAAGAGAGATTAAGAGAAGAGAGATTAAGAGAAGAGAGTGAGCAAATATTTACGTCGCACTGTTCAGCTACGCGAGGACTTTTGGCGACGGTCCGCGTAATTTTGAACCATGGTCAAGTGACGCGGACGGCACCTGAGCTGGCACCCCCCTCTCCTAACTATCACACCACACCAACGGGAGGACGTTTGAGCTCTCAAAAGATTTAACTTGCATCTCTTCCCTACACGGAGGGTCTTCAGTGGTACTGGGATCGAACTCATGACACGCTAGCCATGATCCGATGCCTAGACCACTTGGCTAACGCAGTCCCGTAAGAGAAGAGAGACCTAGAGAGTACGAGAAGAGAGACCGAGAGAGTAAGAGAACACAGAACGAGTAAGAAAAAAGAGAATGAGAAGAGAGATTAAGAGAAGAAAGCGAAGATAGAGAGAATGTTAGGTATAAAGTATTTTAAAATTTTATTTAAGACTATGTTAGTATAAATTAGTATGCCACCTAAACTATACTACCTAACGATATATAGTTCTGTTCGAGATCAAACAAAATATCTCTTATTATCTGTGAAGTTCCATTTAGATACGTAACGGAACACCGAAACAAAATTGCAACAATCAGCGGTCCTTTGTCCAACCTTAATGACTCGCGAGACCCAGCGCTGTTCCATTCTGCGAGGATTAAAGGAGCACAGACGGCCCTTTCCCTCTACCCCGCGACCGGCTGAAGGCATTAATGCGTCAAGGGTCCGTCCAATTAGAGAGAGAGATTTGTGTGAAGAGAAGGTGTCAGCCCATGTCCGGCATCAGATCTATCCGGCTTCAGAGTCCGGATCAAGGAGGATATTTCCGGAACAATGGCGAGCCGAAGTGGAGTAATCGACCTCGTGCGAGGTAATTGGGGGAGAATGAAGCTTCCATTATAGCTCTGTGGCAGACGATCCTTTTATTTATTCTTTAAATGGATGATCGTTTTTAAGTAAAGAGGAGTAACATTTTAATTAACTAGGAAATCTTTGAATTATTTTCATCATAGTTTTATTTTGAAGTGATAGCGTGTTTTGTTAATACATGAAGAAAATTGTATAAAGAATGCCTTACAATTTAATAATTACAAATAGTGTTCAAATTCAAAATAAACACAATACTTAAATTTCCCAATTGCTATTAAGAGTAATGACTTAAAGAGTTATCCTTAATTTGCGAAATTATTATTAGTATCCATCGAAAATAACTAATTTTTAGATGTTTCTGAATTTTGTTGAATTTTTGGGAATGACTACTTCCTGGAAATTCTCAGAAGGAAATACGACCGAAAAATCAAATCCCTAATTAAGTGCACAACGATGTAGGCAGTCAACGACTGTGGAGCTAATCGTGATCTTGCTGCTGCTTCTGGAAACAGAATTTCTAGATAAAAAGAATGTAGATGTCAAGCGGAAAGATGTCCTTTAATGTCGTTTCTTTTCATTAATGAATTGAAATTCAATACACAAGGTGATTCTTCTAATTTTCATTTGGAAAGAACGAGGCGTTAGCCATCATCTCTTCAAAGTCAACTAATTTGATGACAGAGGAATTCTTGTTTTCGACAGAATGATCTGCAGTTGCGCACCACTGCACAATTTTATGTAAATAGTGTCAACGCACAACACTGCAGAAATTATACCCTTTAAGTCTATGTGAGGGTTTTTTTCTAGATATTGCAGACTACTCATTTCTGCAGCACTGTGTGTTATCACTACACTTGCATAAAATTGGGCAGTGTAGAGTTAACACACAATGCTGCAGAAATGAGGGGGGGGGAACCTCACATAGACTTAAAGGATATCATTTGCATAAAATTGTGCAGTGGTGTACAATGGCTGATCATAGCTCTTCAACTTACGGTACTTATTTGATGACAGAAGAATTCTTGTGATAGTGGAATGATTAGCAATTGTTTTATGCAAATGGTGTGAATAAACAGCGATGCAAAAATGAGGTTCTTAAAGTCTATGTGAGGGGTTTTTTGGTGATATTGCTGACTCCAACTTCTTTTTGCAGGTGATAATGCGAAACCACACAGAGTACACGTTGTTGATGATTTTCTTCACACAATGTTGATATTCACCATATGAGCTAATCCATATATTCTGCGGATCTCAACTCTTCCCGTGATTGAAAAACGCGTTTTTTAAAGAATGAGATTTATTACCATAAGCATTACTGGACTAAATTATTTAAAGTATGACGACTCAATGTGCCGCTTATATAGCAGTGTACTGTGACCACACTCCATAGGAGACGGAGCATTTCTGAGGTATAATGTATTACTTGATTCTTTTTTAATATGACTTGTATTTTATCTGACAATTCACCCCTTTTTTTATTTTATGTTGGCATATATTTCCTCTAATTGTAACATATCTCTGCACTAATTTTCGTTTCAATAGGCTGAATATTTCTGGAGTTAAACGTTCTGTGTTTGTAATCCTAATATTGGACTCCAGAGTATATCAGTAAATAGGTATCAAACAAACTTGATAACTTATCCAGATAATAAATTTTTTAATTCTCAGTGAGCAATGACGAATTAAATAAAAAAAATATACGAAACAAAGAAGACGATTATAAGGAAGCACAATAAAACCCTTTTTATAAATTTTAAACAAGGTACAGGTACATTTTTATGCCTTATTAATAATTTAATACACATTTTCCTCAGAGAAAAAGTGTATTTCTTATTATCTTGTCAGCATACTTATAGTTTTTTCGTTGTAACACACAATGAAGTTTTCTCAATAAGAATATTAATTGTTTATAGAAATACATTTTAAGCAGTAAAAATATTTTATGAGTTTGATTATCTAGTTTTTTTTAATATTCAAATGTCAATGATATTCAACGATTTTAAATTGCAAATATTTTCGTTAATAAAAATAAATTACTATCTCAATATTTCTTTATAAAACATGAATTCCAGCATTAAAAATTTAAAGAAATAGATTAAAAAGCATTTTAATCAAATATTAATTTAGATTTTTATCTGTTAATTTAGGACTTTAGTTTTAAAGGATTAAAGTATAAAAAAATATTACGGTAGAAAATCAACTTTCATTTTAATGTAAATTTTCTTTATTGGAAGAATTTAAGCTTGTATTTGTTGCCATTTTAATCAATAGATAGAAAAATTATTCTTGCAAAATCAAAAAGTTCCGTTTTAATACTGTACTTTCTTAGAATATATATAATCCCTTACCTTATTTATAAAATCTTCAGAGGAAAATTCTATCATATTTAAAAAGCAAGACTGCTTTTTTTACGAGTAATTTAAAATTAAATATAAACATACTAAAACCAAATATCCCCAAACCAAATAAGAAATGAAAAGCATATTTGCGTTTGTGGCAGTCACCATTCATAATCCTCTCATTGTTTGTTTTCACTGAAAACGACATCATTAAAATTCTTGCTGAAAATCCATTTTAACGATAATCGTGTAAGACAAATAACGTTAAATACATTTTTCCTTTCTAGCTAATTATTTGCAACTTTGTTGTTTGTGCGCAACTTTTACGCTGTTAGCCATTTAACGGTAGGTTGAAAATTTAGCTTTTTCTATGGCTTTGTTTTTTGGCCATTCTTCACTCTGAAAGAATATCATATGCATTATTTGCGTTTCATGCACTTGTAGCTGAAGACTCTGTCAGGCGGTAAAGTTTTCCAAATCGTTCGCTTACACTTCATTTTTTTCCCTTTTTGTATCTTAGTGTTTATTATTTTTGTAATTTCTCATTCCTATCTCCCCCCCCCCATTTTTTTCCTACTCTTTCTCTTAACCCTAGTTTTGTTTTTCTAATGGACGCTAATGCAGGGAGGGTGGAACACAGAGGGGGTGCATCTAATGATGTTGATGCTACCAGTATCGTCTGCGTTCGCGATGTTTAATGCTTGGTGATTTGGAACGTTTCCTTCTTTTTTCTTTCAATCACTGTTTTAATGCTTCGCTTAATTTTTCGACGTGAGAAAATAAGGGATTTTTAAAAAAATTCTGCAGTTTTTTTCCCCTTTTTTTATTTTCTTTTTCCATCGGGATGTTTTTACTTTTTGGTACGCATAGTCGTTAATTTGCTGGATTATCACTTACTTAATACCCGCGAGCATTGAAGGTACGAAAAAAAAATCCTGTCACATCATTAATTTTTTTTATTCCTTTTTCTTTTTTTTTTAGAACAGGAGCCTTCAACGGAAAGAAAGTTGGGAAGCATTTTTTTTTTCACTAACCAGACTTTGAAATGTTTCTTTTTTGTTTTCTTGTCCTTCCCCCAGCTAATGCGTTCTAATGAGGTTTTCAAAAAGAGAGATGTGAGCTTCATTATCAACTAGTGTCAGAAAGACTTTTCAGAGCGGACCCTGGTGTATTCCTAAGCGAATAAAACAAAGATGTTCGCTTACACAAACTCTTTTTAAAAATGAGGTCTTAAAATCACTACTTAAAATCGCTGCCTTTTGATGTTAAGATGCCTTGGTATAAGAGGACAGCTTTTGACCCAAGAAAAAAAAAGAAGTAATGGACTTCAATGTATCGCAATTTTTTTTAATTTGTGGTTTTTCATTCATTAATGAAGATTTATATTTTATAAAAATAAGGTTTTAAAAAATATGTTTCCTTTTTTGTGTCAATCGTTGATTTGCAATTTTCTTGCCTACCATTGACTGATATGAGTTTATGAATAATTTATTTTAATATTTTTATCAGCATTGACAGGCGGAATGACTTTTTCTATATATATATATATTATAATTAAAGTAAATGTTATATGCATTTTTCGGTTTCAACACATACAAGACAATCATAAGTCTCATTCAGTCATTTTGTCAAGTCTATATTTTCAAAAGTATTAAACGTACATATTAAAGAAATGAGAGGAGAACCACTAAAACTCATCAAGTTCATACACTTCCACAAATTTTCTGTATCTGTCAATTCTGTATACTGTTTTTCTGTACTGTATGTAATTTTCGTTTTCTGTTCGCTATTTGGAGGTTATTTTACGAAGAAAATTCTCAAATGTTCTTGGTTTCAGGGAAAATTCGCAAAATAGAGAAATTCGTAACATAGATGTTCGTAAAATAAAGAGGTCCCTAGTTTATTTTTATTTAGTTGCATTACTTCTTATAAAGAGGATTATGCTTAACGTTACATATAACAATTTTTAATTTTGATTAAATGCCTAGATTTTGCGGGGGGTTTTATAGTTTAAATGTTCTTAAATCTGTTAAAATTTAAACTTTTCTTCTTCCACCTGGTGTTTTTTTATTTTAATCCATCAAGAGAATGATTATTAATGCCACTCCATACAGCTACTCAAGGGTTATTGTCGAGTGAGTGAGTGAATATGTACGTTGCTCTATTCAGCTACTCTACGGCTTTCGGTGACGGACTTCGTGATTTTGAGCCATAATCAAGCGACGAAAACGACAATTGAGCTATGTGGTACCCCCTCTAGTAACTTCAACACCACACAACGGAAGGACGTTTGCGATCTCGACAGGTTTAACATGCATCGCCCCTCTAAATCACGGGTCTTCAGTGGTTCTAGGAACTCATGACAAACAGATCACGACCTTGTGGCCATGACCAGAAGGCTATCGTGACCACTTTAACCTGTTAGAATCAAAGGGTTTAGTGGGGTATTTAGTTAAAAGAAAAAAAATGTTGATTATCAATTCTCTTTTCGTACTTCTAGTTTTTAAAACATCTTGAACAATTATCAATTTTAGACATTATAATTTTTGCAGTGTTTCAGAACTCTTATATATATATATATATAAAAATTTCAATATAAAAATAATCAACATTTTATTTTAATTGCACATTCATTGGATCTTTCGTTGTTGTTGACTTGTCCTTCCCGAAGGGAAGGAATGGAAACTGCCAGAGCCTTAGATAGATTGCACTTCTACACAATAGATGGTGACCCCACCTATCTCCACCTCCACAATTTAGGCATGAAACTGAAGGGGAAGGAAATATTCCGCATCCCCCTGCAGCTGTGGTTTCTGCTGCGACCGCCACCCACAAGTAACCGTGATACCTTTGTGGTCAAGGTATCGTATCGATGCTGGCATGTCATGAGTTCGAGCCCAGTACCACTAAAGACCCACCGGGTAAGAAAGCGATGAACGTTAAATCTGTCGAGAGCTCAAACGTCCTCCCTTTGGTGTGGTGTGGTAGTTAGGAGAAGAGGTTCCAGCTCAGGTGTCGTCCTCGTCACTTGACCATTGTTCAAAATTACGAGGTCCGTCGCCGAAAGCCCCCGTGTAGCTGAACAGCACGCCGTTAATATCCACTCACTCACTCGACCACCCACAAAACTTTTGGATCCACTGATTTAACGAGTAGGTACTCCGTGTGTACTTGGAGGGTATTTGGTGGGTATTTGGCATCGAACCCAGGCCTTCTGGTCTGGAGTCCGATACTCTAACCACTAGGCTAACCAGCGGCCTAGATCTTTTATTTATCGCATACATAAGCGAAGCCCAACTTCTCTGAAATTCGCGTTTGCATCTTTATTTAATTCACAAAATTTTACTGCACGATGCAAGGTTATCTCTTGAATTCAATATTTAATACCTATAGCCCGGGAGAAGTAACATATTCTTAAAGCTTAGCCATTTCACTCATTGTGCTTATTTAATCTGTTCATATCTAGAAAGTATTTGATAGTTTGCCATTTTCTTTCAACTTCCATCAGAGAGTGTTCTCTTAAATTTTTTAATATTTTCAAATTAGGATTTTCTGAGATATAGTTAAAATGTATATTTAAAGTAAGTACTATGTCATTTGAAAATAAAGATAGGATTCCTTCACAGGAACATTAATTTAGTACTTATTACTCATGTTCTGTATACTTATTGTCATTTCACTTGATAGTTATTTCACTTGTAAATTTATAATATATTAGTTGACTCTTGTAATGTTTCTCTTAGAGCCCAATAAACACGAAAATGCTTACGATTTCATTCAACAAAGATTAAATGTAAGAGGTACAGCTCTGACAAAACATGCGGAGATAATTTTCGTACTTTATACAAAAACTATTTTGGACTAATAGAAGTTAATTTTATTCTTTTTAAGAAGTATTTCTTTTCCTTCGTGAGTCAGAGAGATTGATGATTGAAACTGGCAGGATTCAAGTGTAAATAATCCAGCGAGCCATTCTAGGACCCGTTTTATTGATGAGAATCTACTACTTACGATAAGTGCTAAATTTATTGTTCAAGACATAAAAATTAGTACTTAACTTCGCGGCTCCGTTAGATTAAGTCGAATTTAGATAGTGATTTGACAGTCACAGTTAAATTGTTTGTTTTAAGAAAACTTCTGATTCTTACGTAATCCCTCGAACATCCACAGGCAAAACCATTGAAGATCTACCGTGTAGAGCAGTGGTCCGCAATCCCCGGGCCGCGGAACGAAACCCATCCTTGGATCGAATGATACCGAGCGGCCGAATAAACATTAAATTACATCCATTTTATTTACTGTGGCGTATTTCTTTCGAGTTTGCGGCATTTTCCATGGAAATCTCTTTATATTCTACAATAAATCTTTTTATATTCAATTTTCGGTGTAACTATTTTACTCTGAAGGGATATTTAAGTTCAATTAAATTAAAATTATTAAACACAAAAAATCTAAAACATAAATGTCAGACATTTGGAAAAGATTCATGCAGAAATTTATTTTAGGATCCGAATTCTTATGGTGTCCTTAAGTTTTTCCAATCCAGCGCCATTATCTCAAGTAAACAAACGGATTCGAACCCGACTTTTTGCGAGTTTCGTGATTTGTGGTTGGCAACAACTGAAATGCAAATTTAACTATTCTTATACTTGGCTCGTGTAAATATTAAGGAGACCGAAGTTGGTTGAGATATGATCGTGGGTTTCAGACGGAATGTGAGAAGTGGTTTAAGCTCTTCGACTGAAGACATGTTAGACGTATACAACTGGTTTGTTGATTCGTTTTTTTAAGATGTTTCTATCAGTTCTATTAGATGTTAGACAGTAGAAGGAAAGGTTCGAATCGGTTGACCAAAGTCTGATATTGTTATTTTTTCTGTGAAATATGGTTTTAACATTCAACTTATTATTTTGATTGGTCCAGTAATGAGCACATTGATTTTATACTTATTTAAACAATAAGATATATTTAATGCCACCTCGACATAAAATTTCGATGTAAAACTTTGCTAAAGTTTGGGTTAATTTACCCTGAAGAATATAACAATAAAGAATCCTCGTCCCGCTGACTTCAATGTGGGTCGCGGTAAAATTACGAACTGTTGACCGGTTCGTGGCAATAAAAAGGTTGGGAAGCACTGGTGTACAGGGACTGATGCCCGTTACATCTGCTGGAGATTAAAGTTATCAACTTTGAGTGGTGTGAAGTTAGTAGAGGGGAGATTTATTTAAAAATTACGAGGTACATCACCAATAGCCTAAGTGTTGCTTTAGTTGTGAAATTAATAAATACTCACTGAACCCTCACCTTTTCATAAAATTTCTTAAGTATATCTATTTACGTCTGATCAACATAAAACATAATAAAATAAAACAATAAAACTGTTCATTATAATATATATATATATATATATATATAAAAGGATGATTAAATTAGATCTAAAATTATACCTTAGACCACTTCTAAATTTTATTTTCCCGTTACATCTCCAAGTATTAAATTTATTACCCAGTTCGGGAATGAAGAACACATGGCTTTAACAGAATTGTGCAGCTCCGACCGTTAATTTTTATTACGTAATATGTCATGCTTAAATTCTCAAGTATACCTCTTCAATAAGACATGTCCTTGAAGACATCTGGCTTTTGAGAAGCCGCGGACTCTTGATTTTTAACACGTGTTCGTCTCCCTCTCTCTTTCAAATCAGATTCCAAAGTGATTTCATGGAATAAAGACGGTTAAAATAAAATGGCTTGATGTTCACTCTCAAAACACGACACACACACACACACATATATATATATATATATGTGTGTGTGTGTGTTTGTGTAAGGATAATTAAATTAGATCTAAAATTAAATCCCTAGACCACTTTAACTTTTATATTCCGTTACATCTTCAAGTATTAAATTTATTACTCACTTCTACCTCTTGAAGAACACATGGCCCTAAATAGAACTTTTCTCTCCGACCATTAATTTTTATTACCTCGTATGGCATGCTTAACTTTCAAATATACCTCTTCAATAAGAAGTGTACTTGAGAAACATCTGCTTAAGTGGCCGCAGACTCTGGTACTTCCCGCGTGTCCTTTTCTCTCTCAAGAAGCAGATGCTAGAATGTCTTCGTTCAATAAAAATAGTTTTCTCAAAATGCCTTGATGTTACTCGGAAACACGACACACACACACACACACACACACACACACACACACACACACATATATATATATATATATATATATATATATATATATATATATATATATATATATATATATATATATGTCTTACTCTTGAGTCCCTTTCTTCTCCTTTCCGATTTTAGAATTGAGGAGACAACGAATTAAATAGCAACGTTCTTTGAATACGCGAAAATTTTTCACTACATAATACAGAAACATTAAGTAACATTAAGATGTAAAATTACCTGTAAATAGATTTCTACAAACGTACACAATGTTTAAAGGATAAATGTATCAGGGATGATACAATCGATACAAATGTAAAGACAACGACATATTCATTTATAGCAGTAAATTCAATGAATCAGTTCTGGCTCCAGACTGGTGATTCCTTCAAACTATTAAAATATGTTTGCTAATCCAGTTACTCAACTGATACTACGATTGTGGTTTAAATTAAGACATCGGTCAAGTAAATGTCAACCATTGACAAAGAATATCATCGAAAAGTTGGAATTACGGTCCACTGAGCAAATGACATGAAATGTACCAAAAGATTAATGTCCTGACAAGAGATTTTTCTAGAGAGGAAACTAAATCAGCTCTTGAAAAGAAGCAAGAGCCTTTGTTAGATATTCATAAGAAAATCATTATTTTTCCAAGCTCTTGCACGTCTATTTAAGAGCCTTCGTTTCCTTGTTTATCAAATCAACATTTTGTTTGTCGACAGTCGAGTCATGATTCTTGACTATTGATCGATGATTCTTCTTGATTTGTTGCATCAGGCGAAATGTTTTACAAGAATAGTCGATTCAATGATTTTTTTTAGCAAATAGTTGTGACTTACTGGAAAAAAAATAAGAAAAATGTAAACATGCGAAATATGTACAAATGCTTGAATTTTAAACTGGAAAAGTGTAGATTTGATTCTTTATGTAGATATTACGAAGTTCTTTTATTAAATTTAGGAGGTTCTGGTTTTATTTTTAAAAATGATTAATAAAATACAAAAAAAGAATGAATTCAAAGCATTTAATCAAGAACTTGTTTTATTTTTTCAGATTATAAAAAAAATGAATTATATTTTTAATTAATCTCAGTCATGAAATACTGGATATCTAAAAAAACACCATTTTCCCTTTTTTAAAAAACATTTACAAGGTATTTTTAGTTTCAAATCTTGTTCTCTCATTTTTTTGACAACATCATGTTATTAATATTTATCTGTATACTTTAGAAATCATTCCTAAAATTTAAGCATTAACGAAAATCTTAAGTTTTAATGGTTGATATTTATTGTTAAAGGCACTTCTGAAGCAGGGTATGTCATAACTACCACCTAGCTTTTTCAAAACTCCATCAAGACCTTTTTCAGAAAATAAATAGTTTATGTGACTTTACGGTCAGATCCTTTTAGGGGCCTTAGCTTGTAGGCGAATTCTAAATGTATATTTTTGGATACCACCACTTCGGCTATACCATACCCTGCGTGAGAATCCCCGTTACAGTTCTAAATGCATGAGCACGCTTTAAAATCTTTTTTATACAATGACGCATTATTGAAACTATGATGAAGAAAGATGATATTTAAGTAATTTAATAGAAACAGTATTTATATATTTTTTTAGAGTATTTTCAGATGAAGAAAGTCTCTTTGACGGAATGATGAAGAGTATAATAGCAAGTATGATTTATCTACTGAAATATATCCAGATAATTAAATTGAGGGAGATATTATAGTTCATGTGATAAAATGACCATAACATATTCAATGGCTAGAAAATGTAATCGTTAGTCTATGACAATATTTTTTGTGCTGTTGAACGTAAGACAATAAATGCGCAAATTATTTTGTTAAGTAGTCAAACACACCAACTAAACATCGAAATGTGTTTTAGCTCAATAATTTTTTTAACTACCCCGCATATTAAAATGCATTTAAAACTTATGTTAATAATTGTTAAATAATTAATTAATGTCCAATTAAAGTTTAAATAATTATGTTATGTCTTTCTAGTGTTGAGTCTTTTGATAAGATTCAAAACAAAAAACAATTACTGCGTTCATTCACTTCCATTCTACGTAGCAAAAAACTTAGGAGTTTGTATTAATATTTGTAGAACTGTACTTGCTATAACTCAATTTAGTAACTTTCATAAAATCAAAATATGTCTGTGACACATTGAGCTAAAATTTCTAAATCGTTGAAGCAATTGTTATCAGATCATGAGGACGGCATGTAATACTACAACCTCCAAATTACCCATTATCTGAAGGAAAGTCAATAAAATTCATTCGAATTGAAAGCAAAGAAGTTGTCATTAATATGTCTGGTAGCTATGACAAGAATGTTGACATTGTGACTACTTTTATGAAAGTCACGCATTAGGAGTGTCAATCAGATTACCTAAATTTCTAAACATTATTACAAAGAGTTGTCATGTGTAACCGGAGCCTGAAAAAAATACTTTTGAGATTTGCACACGCTTATGCATGCCTTGTCATCTAAGGTAAATACACGTAATACAGCACTTTTAAAAATTAAAACAGTCCTATTTTGATTTATTATTATTGTAGTAACAAAACCTTTAGACTTGGAATTGATCAACTTTTAATCGATTTACTATATACACACAAGTTTTGTGTGTCAGTGAAATTATAAAGAAAAATAAATAAACCTCGAAAGAATGTTTTTTTTTCTATTCTTCAGGATCAATATGTGATCGTGGTAGCCTAGAGTTCAAAGTAACGGACTCATGACCGGTGTGTGATGTATAAACCTAGTACCACTGGAAACCCGCCGTGTAGGAGAGCGATGCACGTTCTTTGTGGTTCTGTTGGGGACGCGGACCATTACGTGTTTGCATGTACTCTGACTAAGGATTTCCATTTGGTTTCTCCATCTGAAAATGCTAAAGAAGCCTGGTTACAATCTGTCGTTAAAAATCATTCCATTCACTCTAAACTAATATCATGTATTAAAATTGCCTCTTCAATCCGGGATTAAATTCCTTAGATAGGATTACATTGGTACTCCTTTGTGGTCACAAGCGGTTTTTTTTTCATCTCTCCTTCCCTACTCGTGGATTACAATTTTAGTATGTTTTGTGGTTATTTTCTTGGCGTGTTTTAGCACAAAAAAAAATCTATACAAAAAAAGTAATCTTCCTTCCGATGCTGTGAATCATTTTCTTTTCATTAAACTGAAGGATTTTTTAAACATTATTATTTTTGCTTCCTGTCTTTTTTTTGTTTGGTCTTTTTGGTGCATTTGTCTCGGATAATTTTATTATTTGTTATGTTTTTGTGAGAAAACTGGAATTTTGTTAAAAGAGAGAGAGAGAGAGAGTAAACTTTGATTTTTTACAATAAAGACTGGACGTGAGGGTGATTGTTTCCCAAGGGATAGGATTGTAGCTCTAAGCCCTCTTCGGGTGAGCTCAGTTTCTCTGGGCATTCATCATTATCCCGTTGGTGTGGTGTGGATGTTAGGAGACGCAATGCTAGCCCAGGTTTCATCATCGTCACTTGACCATGGTTCAAAATTACGAGGTCCATCGCAAAAGCTCTCGAGTATATATATATATATATATATATAGCTGAACAGTACGACGTTAATATTCACTCACTCACTCTATAATGGATAAACACATTTGAAATGATAATCTTCACGTCATTTGAACTACTATTTGGACGTGAAACTAATGTTTTGAGCTGCTCAGGGGTCCAGCACACTGGACCCTTGAGCAGCTCAAAACATTAGTTTCTGTGAACCTATAAAATATTATTAAAAAAATTCTTTTCATACATAATTTAATGACATAATACGTGAGCTTTGAATTTGAAATTATAATTGTTCCATAGGAATACAAAATTTATGCAGAATTGTATATATAAGTTTCGTATATATCATATTTTACTTTCTGCTCCTCACTAATACTTGTATTACAAGTAAAATTAAGAAACACACAAAATATTTCATCAACATTGCATGAAGTATGGCAGGGTGATGTATTGTAAATAAATAAAAAATATTCTCGTAGATAAATAATTCTCTTTTTGCTCTTCTTTCTCTAACCTACCCTTCCTTCTTTGGATCAAGGAACCCTTCTATGTAATAATCTCTCTACCTCTCTGAACTCTTCCATTATTATTTGCCTGTGTGCGGACAAAATTTTGAGAGTTCTTTTTCTCGTATCTGTCGAAATCAGAGTAAGAAAGGGAGTTTTTCAAAATAGCACTTCAGAACTCTCGATTTTTTTTCTTTCCTCCCATGCCCCTCGAGGGTATTCGTTATCGTTTTCAAGAAGGATTCTTTATTTTTTTGCCCTTTCTCCTTTCCCACGCGAAATTGATCCCACCCTTTTCCAGAAGCTCCCAGGAAAATTGGTTGGATAGATCCCCAAGGGAAGCATTCTCGCGAAATCTGCATGAGTTTTACTTAGGAGTGGATCTGCGCACTCATGAACCTCCGCGTCTTACAAGAGGAGTTGGAGTAATAAGATTGTTCCGCCCTCGAACTACGGGAGAATCTACAAGTGTAAGGAAAAGAACGAAAATATTCTAAGCAGCATTTCATTCCTTGCTCAAAATAAAGAAAATTTGAGGAATTTTTTTTAATAATTTGTATTTTAGTTATGGAATACTTATTTCTTTTGTTAACATTTGCTTAGATTTATTTAATAAATTTTAAATTAAAGTTATGATACATAGCTATTTTTAACGCCGTAGGATTCCGTCGTTTCTTCCACAGTACTGTTTCATTTTTAAGTATATCAGCAATTTAAAAAATATTGATTAGAATTAGAGGCAATTAGAACAAGTAATATAAATAAAAAAATTTGAAGTCAATTCTTACTTATGTCAACAAAGAAATTTTTTATTTTATTTACTTTTTATTAAATAGTTACATTGAATATAAATATGTACATACATATGACAGAATCACAAAATTAAGTGACAAAATAGAAAGCTATTTTCCTTGCAATTTTCCATTTTCCTTTTTATATATGGTGTTGGGCGATTTTTTGTGTGTTTTTGTTTGCTACTATTTATTCAAAAATTTAATTTTTATTCTAATAAAATAGTATATAGAAAAAAACAAATCACATTCTCAGAAATTAGGCTATCCTTGATGGGATTTTAACTCACGACTTTTGGATTAGAATTCCAACGGGCTATCTTTTGCGCTACAGGGACACAACGAATGATTTTATTTTCTATATATGCTGTTGGGCTATTATTTTTATTTGTTATTACTTATTCATTTCTTAATTTAATTAATGAATTAATATTTTTAAAAAATGTATTAACTCCAAGTGTCATCCACTACAAGTTAAAAAAATTGTATTTGAACTTGAATGGATGAATAGAAAGTATTTGATTAAAGATAGAAAATTTGTTGAGCAAGATATATATATATATATATAGCAAGTGGAATGTGGAATATATATAGAGAGAAGCAATTGGTTTCTTTGCATATTTAGTTAATAATACTAAGGATTGAAATTGCATAGAGGTGATAATGGCAAGGTCTAAGATTGGAGAGATTCAAATTTTTAAAAAATCTTCAAGTTGATTTTGGTTCTATTATGTTATTTTAGAAAAGGAATACCATAAACGGAATGCAAATCAAGCTGCTCTAATAATATTTCCTATTTCCATGGACGGAGGGCTGTCAGACTTTAGTGAACATAGAAGATACATTCTCAGAACGTTCGAGAGATATTTCTTTGTTTTCGACTTATCATATCAACTCATCCTTTTTTTTTTCTTGTACTTAAAATTTTGTCTGATGCAGAAACATTGTTTGTTAAATTAAAAATATTTTGCAGCTTGTCCAAGTAATACTCTTAAGGTTATCTTTGCATACGTTTAAAGATGCCGTAGCCTAGTATTTAGGGACACAAACTCGTGGTTGGCGTGTCATGAGTTCGAGCCTTGTGCCGCTGAAAACCTCCCATGTAGAGGGGGACGCTGCACGTTAAATCTGTCGAGGCTCAAATGTGACCCCGTTGGTGTGGTACAGAAGTTAGGAGAGGGAAGTACTAGCTCAGGTAACGTCCTTCTCACTTGAATGTAGTTCAAAATTACAATTTCCATCACTACTAGCCCTAGTATTGCACTAGAATGTCACGTCAACAAGGATTCACTCGTGCATGATATTAAAGGATTGAACCTGAATCGGAAACATTTCTTTAGAGACAAAAGTACTGGAACATTAATATAAAATTTTACGGCTTTTAGCTATCCTATAGAAACAATATATTTTACCACTCGTTTTTGTCTGAGTTGATCAATTTTTTTTTTCTGGGACAAAATGTGTTTCACATTTTTTCTTCTATATTGTAATGCTAAATATACTATCCTTTTATATGTGAAAATGAAAATTTGATTATTTTTTGAATATTCTGAAACAATAAAAACGTTATATTATAATGAGATGTGTGTGTGTGTTACAATGTTGCAAATTTTCATTAAAATTGAGTCCTTTTTCTTTTTGAAAATGTGTGTGCTGGATGTTTAGTTCAGGCTCAAGTAAATTAAATGAACACACACTTAAGCTACGAAGCCTCGGACCAATCTCGGTATCTGAATTCGTAATTTGCATTAAATTACGAATTAATTTCAATTTCAGTCAGGCATGTTCGAAACAACTAAGTTGTATTTGACTTGTTCTTGCTCGAAAACAATTGTTGAAAACTATATAGCAGCGTAAGAACTTACAAACAACTGCAATAAAACGAAATAATAAAAGCGTCACAATCTTAAAATAAAAATTTGAAAATCTAGGAACCTCTTGATGCATTGTTCTAGAATTTCAGTTCCGAGTCGATTCTGTTTCCAGTGTTGCGATTCCCTGCGAGAGTCCACTCGAGAACAAAGAGCTCCTCCGCCCAATTAAGTGCCTCTCCCAATAAAAGATTTCTTTCCCCTCCCATTCATTAAGTGGAAGGGATTTGCGGTTTCCTCTCCACTATTGGGCAGATTAAAAAGGGAAGATCCGGGGGAAGTCCTGCTTCGGTAGAGAGAGGGGAAATGAATAGGGAACTCTTTGTTTCACTGGACGAAGGGATGTAATGGAGTGTGAGGACGACACCTAAGGGGATGTGTTCTCGTAAAATTCGAGAGATCACCCTCCTCTTTTGTAATCTAATGTATTTTATTTTTATCAATTTAGGTTCATATTTTTTAAGGGATGGATTTAAAATTTCTGACACATTTGTTACCTCTCTTGTAAATCCTCTTTCGCCGAAATGTTGATAAATATAGATGTTACAATATTGGGGATGTTCCATTTTTTTTAAAAATAATAAATGATAGTTTAAAAAACTAAAAAACACACACTTTTATTTTAGATCGTTCTTTTGTTTGCTGTATTTGTATTAACCATGAACATTTTCACTTTAGGGTTGTAACTTAATCTTTTATTCGCCAAATCTGGAATTAGTCGCCAAATCTGGAAATGGGAAATCATTAATCTCGATTATCCTGATCAGGACAATGGAATAAAATTATTTAATTATTGTATTGTCATTGGTCCTTGACAATTGTGCAAAATTTCGAATTAATCTGACCTTTTAAAATAGGTAAAAATCGAGTTTCAAAGATTCCGTTACATACAGGGGAAGCTAATATAAGTATGTTAAAAAAGAAGGGCATATTACATTGCCTATATAACATCTACAATTTTTTTTTTCGAAAAAAAAAATAAACGTTCACACTAATTATGTTTTGAAATTTTTGCTTTCAAACCGTATAAAACAATTTAAAGATCACATTTTTGCTCATTGTTTGATTTGAAGAGTTAGTTGAATGAAATTTCTTACGAGTACAGAGAGGATGGTTATAAAAATAACTATCAAATGGAAAGTGGTCAAACAGGGGACTATGTCTCAGAAAATACGACAAAGCTAAGCAAAACGAGCCAGATTATGTAGCATTAATAAAAAGTATTTTTTTTTATTTCCTTAAATAAGTAGATATATCATTTATATGAATTTTAACTTCGGAAATGTATAAAATTAACGAGTTTAACTCCTTCAGGTTTAAATAAAGATAAAGCCTCCATAATTGAGCTTGTATGACAAACCTTCATGATCAGTGAATTTCATGTCTGAGGCTCTAACTAACATGCAGGTATTATTATTCATAAGGAATTATTAGATAGTGAATGTCTATTAACATCACAACCTGAGACAACACGAGGCATGAGTGCTATTGATAGCAAACTTCATAATTTTTAACCACGATCAAATGACGAGGATGAATGACACCTGTATATGCACTCCACTCTAACTTCAGACCACGCTAAAGGCAGGAATTTGAGTGACAACAGAATTAACGTGCATCCCCTATCCTTTATGGTGAGTTTACGGTGGCATCAAGACACGAACAAGGGACTCGAAAAACGTTAAACATATGAGGCATGTTCAAATGGAAGTGATTCGAAGTGTCGCATGCGAAAAGTTTTCAATGTACTATCTTGAAACAAGCGTGATAGGGAAAGCGTATGTAAAACGCATGCGTGTGCGCAAGCAGATTTGTGATAACTACATTTATAAGGACGTGGCATTCATTTAAAAATGTCTGGTGTGGGTGCAATTGCATCCAAAACGGATCAGCGAGCTGTAATAAAGTTTTTAACACGGGAAGGGTGTACGTCGGTGGATATTATTAGTAGAATCTTGCTATGTGCAGTGACACGTGAGGGTCGAAGTTCACGTTCGCCAGATTGGTAATAGTGTTTAGCGATGGTCGACTAGAGACAATAGATTTGGCTCACAAGGTTGTGACAGAGAAGCGATTACGGACATTGGCACTGCAATCAAGGGAAATCGACGTCGAAACATTCGTGATGTCGCAAATGAGTTCAAAGTTTCCATCGGTACTGTTCCCAATATTGTCACCAACATTCCGAAGTATCGAAAAGTTTGAAAATCCCTTAAGAAGTGGAATGTCCTGGAACATTTAGCTTACTGTCCAAATCTGTCGCCTTGAGAGTATCACATCTTTTCACAGATGAAGAAAAACCTAATGGGTCAACTATTTCTTTAAGTCTAAAGCTCTGAATTGGTTCCATGATCAACCAACATTGTTCTTCATGAACGAAATTCGTACCCTCCCTTACTAAGAAATGGGAAGCCTGCCTAAACGCCATGGGTGTGATTTCTTTTAACAAATTTTGTATGATTTCACTCATTAAATATCGTTGTTTCTATCTATGTATCTGTCTTTACGTATCTCATGAATACACACTTCGAATCATTTTCGTTTGAACACCCCTTATATGCTCGTGACCATGACTATTAGTTTACCACGGTATTATGATTAGTAGATAATGTTGAACGCATACATAAATATATTCCTTTATGCAATATGTGGTTCAGTTCTGAGAGTTTATAATCCAGTAATAGTCTTCATCACACATTTGGCCGATAATTTCAGTTGGATTGATTAGAATTATTTTTGCTACGGAAATGCACAAACAATAGACACTACGAAACTCGTAATTTAAAGCGTTCGTCAGGTGATGAAGATTACAATTAATCAGCTAATTCACATCTTTCTTTATAATTCATTTCACATCATAGAAAGATATAAAGGTTTTGCGAAGGACATAAAATTTCCAGCAGCAAACCACATAATATTATCTGAGAAAAGCTGGGCTCGACTTCACGATTTAATATGAATGTCGATGGTGACCACAATCATAATCACAAGATCAATGCTGCCAGTACTCTGTAAAGCAACGCTAGGGTTATTGGCGGCGTATCTCGTAATTTTGAATAACTTTGAATAACTTTGACAAGGGAAACATACGAGGTATTGCGCTCCTCTTTCCTAACTTCTTCATCATGCCAATGTGAAAATTTTGAGCCACGATAGATTCGGTGTGCATCTGCTTCTCTACACGTTGGGTGTTCGGTGGCATACGGACACGAACTGGTAACTCGACCACCTCGGACACTAGTTCATGACCATGACCAATGCACTACCACGGTCACACAAAACTGCCATGATGACGACCGATGATTACCACAGTCATGGCTATAGGATTGATCTAATCTGGCTAAATATCTAATATACATATTCAGTAAAGCGATTAAACTATAAGGCGACACATTAGTTCAAAACCCCCTAAATTAAGTTTACAGTATATAATAATTGCCTTTTTCCTTAAAGTTCCTTTGATCTGACAAATCTGCGCTTACTAAAAGGAAAATTCCGATTTAGAAATCAAAATAGCTTTCATTTTTCCTTCAGGTGTGCTACGAACTATGCTTAAGCGAAGAGACTATTTCTTTTTCTCAAGCGGAATTTTTAAAAAAAATCTTTTCCTAAATGACAATAAAAGCTCAGTTAAAAGCAATAAAGTCTTATTTCAGCCCTTACGATGTTCCGTCTCCTGTGGGCGATAATTAAATGGGAATTCCCCCTCTCATTTCTCAGGGTCGGCGACTTTTAAACGATTATTCACTTGGGCAAAGGAAGTCGCGGTGCCAGAAAATGTCGATTAACAATTCATGACTTCTCTCCTGGGGTGTGACGCGGACTAATGAAGACGTCAGTGTCACTCGTCGACTAATGACACGTCACCGAATTCGTTTTTTATGAAATAAAAATAAGGAAAATTGCTGGGTTTCAGAACAGAAGTGATGCAAGTCATTGCTGCGTGTCGTGTTCGGCAGTAGTTCCAAAAAATCTCAGATGCACGTTGCGTGTTATGTTAACATATTAGTAACCTATATATAGATTTGTACTGCATTTTGTGCATGTAATTTCAGATAATTTCATTTAAATGCATGTAACAATCACCCATTACTTCTATTTAGGGAAATTAATGATATATATTTGAATATAAAAAAAGAGATTTTATCTTAAGTCCTATTTATTAAACTAGCACTTACCCACCCGCTTTGCAAGATATTTCGTGACATTGTAAGACCATAAATTATTTGTTTGGTTACTGATATAAAGTCTTATCATTAAGGGAGCGTAGTCCTTTGACAGTTGATGTGCACAAAATCCGTTTTCAACAGATCTCAACTCTACAAAAGAAACACGTTTTCCAAATTTTAAGTATAGTCGGACCCCGATTTAACGAATTCATCGGAAACGAACATTTTTCTCGTTAAATCGGGGTTATTCGTTTTATTACAGTAAAAACAAAATACAAATTTTTTGCATTTACCTTTTGGAAATTCCACAACAAGCAACCACACAAAAAATATCCAATGAATTATTACGCACAAGTTAATTGGAAATTTTAAGATACTTATTAACAGATGTTTGGCAATATTTTTGATTCCAGACCCGAAACAGTTCTTTCCTCAACTTCATACTGATAAGAAAATACTACATCATTTACATCCTGCCGCATTAGGCCTGTTTTCATAGTTTCCAAATAATGTAAAACATTAGAAAATGTAAGTTTTGATAAGAGTGTCATTATATCAATTTCTCTGCTTCAGAATCCCTATTCATCAGCCCCGACAAATCAACAATTTCCTCAATTGCACAGGTAGGTAGTCAGTCGTCAAATGTAACATAATCATTAAAATTTTAAAATATCCCTTGCGTTGTGGAGTGGGATGAGATAAAAAAGGAGTTTCTTGCCCTATTCTAAACTCACACAATGTGCTACATTCATGACTCATATGCACATGTTAAGTCTAATAACGTTCTGCACTCTTCGCTCTCACAATTTGTTTCTATCAAGAAAAGTCTTTTTTATGATTCAAATGTCATTTGAAAAAAAAATCCGATTTTTACTAACACACACAAACTAATAAAAAATTATTTTTTCAGATGTTGAAATGATTCGTTAAATAGGGTTTTTTTTGCCTTCATTTTAATCTGAAAAACAGAACAATTCGTTAAATCGGTGTTTAACTGTATGTGGTATTAATTGTCCAGAAACGGAATTTTTTGCTATAACGCCCCCGCAAATGCTCTTGTGAGTTGATTTTCACAAAACCATTTCTTAACGAATCTCTACATAAAGAAAGAAAACCACCTGTCACGTTTCAAATGTTTAATCCTAATAATTCGTGAGATCTCGTAATATGAGTGAGTCGCTTTTTTCTTATATACATAGTATTTGTAGATAAAAAGAATATTTGAGAATGTATAAGTGGCATATAGCCAAAGAAAAAAAAATACAAGCAAGGAATTTTTGGCATGCGGAATGATTACGTAAGTAACATAAAACGATTTCTTCAAAATTCATTTTAGAGCTCAATAGAAATTAAATGTTGAAGCAATTTTTGGAATATTTCGCACCCTAGTTTTCGAAGGAAACATCACAGGAGAAAAATTCTTAAAGTACCTCGAAGGATTAGTTTATTTTCTCGTAAATATTAATTTTGTTAAGTTTTTAGACAACTTTTTGTAAACGTTAAAATGCGTATATTTCACAATTTCTTTTAAAATTTCAGTTTTATTCAAAAATTGATTATTTAAAATGATATGATATTCCTACGTTATACAAAATAAACATTTAGCTGTTTTTACAAACAAACAAAAAAAAACAGCGATACAAGTTAGAGTGAATCATATACATAGTTTTTTAATTACACTACAAGTTCGCAAGTTTTTCAACTCTCGTTTTTTTTAATCTTTTTACTTTCGTTGAGATAGCCACTCCATTACCCATTGCACATGCCCAGAGTAACGAATAATTTCAGCAGCTGAAAAAAAATTATCAGTTTGTATTAAAAGAATTGGATATTCTTTCAAATGACATATTTTTTTGTCCGGAAAAGAAAAATATTTTTCTGGAAAAACAGGTTCTCTGGACTTCACAGGTCAAGCTGAGTCATGAGGGCAAACTATGGTGTGAGTGTTGAATAGGACAGATAACCCTTTTTTCATCTCATACATCTCTACAACACAAGGGATATTTTAAGATTTTAACAAAAATACTACATTTGATGATGGATTGACTATTAGTTGATGATGGGCTGGCTATTTGAAGTTCAGGAAATCGTTGATTCTTCGGTACCGATGAAAAGCGATTATGGGGCAGAAATTGATAATAAAACTCTTTTCATGACGGTTGCATTTTCTAATGCTTTAAAATGAAACTGCGAAAACATGTCTCATTCAGCAGGATGAAAATTATGCAGTATTTGTTTCTCTGCATAAAATTTAAAAAATAAAAGTTTTGAGTTAAGAATTAAAAAAGAATGTCAGACATTTATTAATCAGTATCTTAAAACTTCCTATAAACTGGTGCATATTAATTCACTAATAGTATTTCTAGATGTTTAGCAAAAAGTGTGTAATTTCTAACTATGGATTTTTTTGTCTAGTTGCTTATTATAGAATTTCCAAAAAATAAGTACTAAAATTTGTATTTTCTTATACCCCGATGTAACGGAATATATATATATATGAAATAAGACGTAGCCAATGGAATGGATTTCTTTAAATGAGATTGATAAGGCAGTCTTGAGGTTAATCTTGTTTATTGTACACTGAACATGAAGAAACACAGATAGACGGAATCACAAATAAACACACACAACACCAACACAAAGCACAAAACAAGCTGCAGCCGGCTACATGTCGATATGGGACAAATACAGAAGAGAAAGAAAACGGTCTCCAGGAATCTCGCTATTTATAGGCGGCTCAAATCACATGATCTGAGTGAGTAGCTAGATGTAGTTTAAAATCCTCTCGTTAGGAGGCTGGTTAACTTGTTACTAAAACGTTGGTCCTGAAGGGATGGACCAAAGGTAATTAAAAGTTATTAAGAATAATTAATGGGGATTATTACATTTCCCCCCTCCGCAAGACGCGTGTGTGCACCAGGGCCCTTGGTCCACACCCGTATCATACAGAGATATTAAGTACAAAGTTAAAATTTTAAATTAACATTATTTTTAAAGAAATTTCCCTTCACTTCAACATTAACATAAAAATATTCGAACATTTACCAAAATATAAATTGAGTAAAAATTTTGAAACAACCATCCACCACATTATTAATATTAGCTATGAATTCAGAAATATTAATTCTTAAAATACAAAAAATAATTTCTTAAAAATTTATCTGAAATTGTATATAAGATCACTGAGGGTGAAAAGAGGCTGAAAAGAAACAAATTAGGATGACCCACGCCTTGCACAATCTTTAAGACAAGTTTTACTTCTTATCGTGCATATCCTGCACAACAACTTCAAAAACAAATATCCCAAGACGGGAAATTGCAATTCGACCAAAGAGATTTTTTTAAAAACTATTTATAACTTATTTTTATTTATATAAAACTTTTATTATGACAAAGGTATAAGTTTGGGGGCAAACTGAAATTCCTGGAGACCGTCCTCTTTCGCTTCTGTTCTTGTCTGCGTCAACATGTAACCGGCTGCAGCTTGTTTTGTGCTTTGTGTTTGTGTTGTGTATGTTTCGTTGTGATTCCGTCTATTTGTGTTTCTTCATGTTCAGTGTACAATAAACAAGATTAACCTCAAGACTGCCTCATCAATCTCATTAAAGAAATCCATTCCAACGGCCATCGTCTTATTAAATGTAATAATCCCCGTTAATTATTCTTAATAACTTTTAATTACCTTTGGTCCATCCCTTCAGGACCAACGTTTTAGTAATAAGTTGACCAGCCGCCTAACGGAAGGATTTTAAACTACATCCATCCACCCACACAGATCACGTGATTTACGCTGCCTATAAATACCGAGAGTCCTGGAGACCGCTCTCTTTCGTTCTGTATTTGCATCAACATGTAGCCGACTGCAGCTTCTGTGTGTATTGTGTCGTCCTTGTCTTTATGTGTTCAAGATGCGCAATAAAACGTTTAATTAACCTCAAGACTGCTTTATCAATCTCATTTAAAGAATCCTATTTCAACGGCCAACATCGTCATATTACATATATATGTTCAGTTTAGCTCTCGGAAAAATCCTCATCCCAATACACTGTAAAATCCAAAGTGCATTAGCCCTGAAGGCAGAATTTTTTGAAGGATTTATTCAATTGAAAAATATTTAGATGACTATTGAAATGAAAGAATACCTATTTTTTTTAAAATTCTTTAATATGGCTTCTTATAACGGATTAAATGCAAGGCTCCCATTACAAAATGCATACTTGTTAGCTGGAATCTTGTGTATGCGAGGAAGGAATACCCCACCCAATTTAAATAATTCTAAAAAAGATTTCTATTATTACTGAAGTTGCACGCATCTGGAGGACAGAACCTGGTACCTTAGGTCCCGTAAGCACATAACATACCAATGGACCAAAAAGATCGTTTCAGTCCAGAGGCTGTAACAGGCTTATATAGATGATACTGCTACATACTACCCCAACAGTGAGTTGGTGGATAGGCGAAAGAGCGATATAGTTGTTACGGCAAGCGTGTGAGTTGTTGCTGTTAATTGGAGAAGTTGCGTGAAATGAGACTGACGACTTTGCTGCGTCAAGTGAGTCTGAGGACTTTGCTGTGTCAAGCGAGTTTTCGGTTGCCTTTTTAGCTGTTTATTGCATGTTTATTGTATTATTATGCTCTATTTGCAGAACATTACGCTGTTTCTTAGTTCAGCCAGGGTCACAAATGAAGTGGTGCGCATCTAGAGGACAGAACCCGGTACTTTTGATCCCGTAAGTACGTAACATACCACTGACCTAAATGATCACTTCAGTCCGGTGGCTGTTACTGACTTAATTAGATGATACTTTTACAATTATATTAAAATGTTTTCTTCTTAGTCTATTGTATATGCCTAGCGATTACATTAGTCTGTACCCAGCAATGTTAATTTCAACAGTTCTATTACATCTTTGTTCAATTGTTGTGCATAATAAAAAGATCTGTCTCCTTTTAAAAGAGTTCTGGGTCTTAAGTTTTCACTTGGATTTCGTTGGAAACTTATAAAAGTGAATACCTGTTATGACTTCTTCGGCGACTGATTAGAAATTAAAACTATAATTTTCCTCGCCGGTAGCTTTCGTATTGTTCAAGCACGATTAAAATGAAATAACATCAGATTAAGAAAATTAACTAATTGTTATTTATTTTCACATTTTTAGTTTTAATTCTTACTTCTGTTTTCGCTTTTAATTTTGGTAAATAATATTTATACGGAATTTCAGCTTAACTTTTTATTTTAATTTCCATGTGGATGTAACAAAAAAGCCTAAAATGATTCAAATACATATTGAGAAGTATTTTTGAAGGAACTTAAGAGCATCAAGAAAACAAAGAAGTAATAGTTCCGAATTTATCAAATGTTAGTAAATATGTGAACTATAAAACTACTACACAAACCATTTTTCTTTGTAAATTGGAGCAGAATAATAATTTAAACTACGAACCCTCAAAAATTAAAAACTATAAATCAACAAGCACTTGAACAATTTTATTAATATTAGTTTTCTTAAAAATAAAATAATTCAATGAAATGATTTAAAATTTTGTAACATTTGTTTCAAATAAAATGTTAAACTGTACCTCATTTTTATAAATGACATAAATATTCAAGTAATAAAAAATACTTTCATACTCTTAAGCAATAAAAAATCCTCTATCTCACAGTAAATTTTAAAATGAAGCTTCATAGAATTCTGGTGTAAGTCACTTTACTACAACTCAAACATATACACGCAAAAACAATGGTTTATAAAGAAAAAAGAAGTACATGGCCGAACAGAATTATTGAATAAAAGTTTTGATCTAATATGCGTAATTCCAGCGGAAACAAATCAAAAATAAGAATTCATAAGAAAGTTTTAATATTTTCCAGACACGAAAATAAAGCAGCAGAAATCATTATACAGTTTGTCTCTCTTTTCCCACTTTACTACACACCTCACGTCTACGCATCTTTCCCTTCTACTTTTCTTTGAGGTACTTCTTTTTTTATTTATTTCTGAGAGACTTCATTTAAATATTAGATACATAATTTACATAATCATATTTTGCCGAAGAGGAAATTCCTGCGAATTGAATTCTTCTGATCGAAATGCTGGTGTAGTTCTCAAACTGGATTTTCTAATTCACGTACCTTATTCCCGTTTAATTTGCATGGCATTTTCTATAGCACTAGAGGATAGAGCAGAAATAGGAATTTTTCTGGGATGTGGGGAGTGTTTTTCGTCTTTTTCAATTCGACTTTCCAAAGAAGATGAATTCTAAATGGATTAGGAATGTGAGTAGTGGTGTTTTAACAGAAAATATAAGTGAATGGTTGAGTTTGGGAAGTAATATTTCGATAGTAAAATCAATAAAATGAGTCCAGTTCCGGATACAATGGAAAAGTTATATTGACAGATAGTCTTACACACACTCATCCTTATATATACAAGGGGTGATCAAATGAAAAGGTACGAAACGACATAAAAATGAAACAGTTAAATATTTGCATATTCCGCCAAGGGAGAATGTAGCGAGACATCTCGGGATGCCATTGGAGACTCTGACTGGGATCGGATCATGCGCGGGTGCCCGCATGCGCAGGAGAGAGCAAAGGCTCTTATAAAAAGCGGCGTCCAAATGATGCGAGCACAGAATTACTCGAGCACAGAAAAAGCATTAACTCCGATGTGTACTGTGAGACACTCCGACGCCTACGCAGGTCCATCAAGAACAAAAGACCGGGGCTGCTCACGGAGGGTGTGGTTCTGCTCCATGATAACGCGCGTCCACACGTCTCAAGAGTCACACAAATGGAACTGGACAAGTTCCAATGGGAGACGTTGGACCATCCGTCCTACAGTCCGGACATGTCACCCTGCGATTTCCATGTGTTTGGTCCACTGAAGAAACACCTGAAAGGAAAGCGCTTCAACTCGGACGACGTACTCAAGGACACTGTGAAGGACTGGGTCTCGTCACAGCCACAGGAATTCTGGGAACAAGGAATCCTGCGGCTTGTTCATCAGTGGGATCGTTGTGCTCAGGCCTATGGTGTATATTTTGAATAAAGTCTATATTTGTACCCACCGTGTCGTTTCGTACCTTTTCATTTGATCACCCCTTGTATATATATATATATATATAATTATTTCACTTAAATTTTTCTTTGAGGAATTTTAATTCATGGTGGTGGTGATAAATAATTTCTAGTTTATCCGCATAACGGTAATTTATCATAGCCTTATCTCCCCAAAACTAAAACTTCAACATTTTCAAATCAGGATGATGCAATCTTGCATCACCCGCGTATGTGGCCCAATCAGCAAGTCTTTACTTGAAATCATATGATTTTAATAGCTTCTGGTTGACAATGACTATAAAAAGAAGAGATATCGGGAGTGAATGATGAATACTTTTGTCCTGTGTATTGGTTATGCGCGAGTTTGTTGTTCATGTCTTATCTTTGTATTTGTTATCGTAAAAAAAATGTGATTTTAAAGTTACAACATGTTTTCTCATAAATCTAATCAATGATTGCAACAGTAAAATAAATTGATTCAATCGCAAAATGTCTATATTAAGCCGGAGTGAGTAACTGAATATTAACGTCGGTCTGTTTAGCTGCACGAGGGTTTTTGGTGACGGACCATGTAACTTTGAAATAAGGTCAAGTGACGAGAACGACATCTGAGCTGGCACCCCCTCTCCTAATTAGCACACCAAGGGGGAGGGTGTTTGAGCTCTCCACAGATTTAACGGGATTTAACGTTAACATTCTCGTACACGACGGTCATTAGTGGTGCTGGGCTCAAACTCATGGCACGCCAGCCACGATCCGTTACCATGACCACTAGGCTACCGCGGACGCATATATTAAACCGGAAAGATTTTTTTAAAAAAAAGATTACATGTATTTCTTTTATTTTCATCGTACTTTAAAGGTACACGGACACTAGTGACGACGGACTTTGTAAATTTAAACCACGTTCATATATTGACGGACCTGTGAGCTTTCCTCCATATCCTTAAAAATTCCACACTACGCCAACGAACTTAAAATGGAATAATGAGGTTGTTTAGTTTTGTTTAATCTCGAGGTCCCACAGCCTCAGTGAATGGAGTATAATTAAGGAGAAAAACGCACCAGCTTAGCAAGAATTGCCGTTCCACTGCAATTTTAATTTATCGATTTAATTAAATGTCGCTAAAGTTTGATTCCATACCAAGTTGAATAGAATAAATCTAGCAATTTTATCGAAACACGTTGTTTTGTAATGTATTTTTTTTTTTAAATATTCACTGTTGTTAATAAGCTAATCAGATTATGTTTTGAATTGTTAAGATAATATTGGTGACAGTTATATAATTCCTCGTATAATAAATGAGGACATACATATTTCTGGAGTATTGACTTAAGGGAAATGGGTATACAAACTCCTTTCTTTGAATGAGAATCCATTCAGGAAATTATAAACGCATTTTGCGTTAATTGATTGTTCGGGGAAATATCCAGTTAAAACTAACTTCCTTGAATTTGCATTCACCTTGACTCGTCTTGTGAAATGATTTTTCAAATTAAGTAATGCATATGCGTTCAAAGTTTTTCCGGTTCTGTGCACGAAATGAGAAAAGATCGTATCAATTTTAGAACACTGTTTATTTCGTTATTCAAAATATTTGAGTGAGTAAGTGAATAATAACGTCGCACTCTTCAGCTACATGAGGGCTTTTGGAGACGGACCTCGTCATTTTGAACCATGGTCAAGTGACGAAGACGACACCTGATCTGGCTCCAATCCTATCTCTTAACTACCACACCACGTCAACGGGAGGACGTTTGAGCTCTTGACAGATCTAACAGGTATTTCTCCACTACATGACGGGTCTTCAGCGGTACTGGGCTAAAACACATGACACACCAGCCACGAGGCTGGTTCCTTGACCAATAGGCTACCGTGGCCTCAAAATATTAGAGATCATTTTACTTATTTATTTATAAAAGTAGAGAAATTTAAAATCAGTTAGCATTTAAAATATACATAATGAGGAACTTAAATATAACGTATTAAGTGAAAAAAGAAATTTCTTTCGGAAATATTTGCAGCTATTTTTGGCAATCCTCTATGTTTTAATACTTGTGAATCACTCTGAGTTTTAAAGCACAACACATAAAGAGACATTTTTCTTTCAGTCTTTTAAAAGTTAAGGTTATTTGAATGTTTTGAAATGTTCCCTTTGTTGCTGAAATGCAATGAGTGAATGAGATTTAATACTAATGTCGCCCAGTAAAGCAACACGAAGGCTACTGATGACGGAACTCATAACTCTGAGTCTCAGGCAATTGACGAGGATGGCACCTGAGATAGCACTCCTCTCCAAACTAAACCATCCCGTCACTGGAAGGGCTTTAAGCTTGACGATTTAACGTGCATCGCCCCCTCCTTTACACGGTGGGTCTTTAGTGGCACCAGGACTTGAGTCCGTGACACGCTGGCTACGAGTTCGTGATCACAACCACTCTGGCCTACCGTGATTAACCTTAAATGCGATATGTGTATCGAAATATAAAACATTCTTGTTTTCTGTCAATGGGTTGTACTAAATTACTTTTACTTACTTTGCGATTCTTACGTACATAATCTTATCTAAAATATTTTTTTATTGATTTCAAGTTTAACAATATTTATTATGGTGGTATAGGTATTATGTATTATATTCCTTTAGAATTATTGTACAGTAATTTAACAAAAAAGAAAGATAATTTCTTTTAAAATTCAAGTAACTTACAGACAAGCGTTTATAAATGGAAAACGTTTTTTATGTAATACACAAAAAATATGCATTTAAAATGCATCAACAAATATTACATTTGATATTTTATATATTTATTACAAATAATACACTAAATAGTTTGGTAACACAGTTCTAAATTTTTAGCTAGAATAAAATTAAATTGCACCTGGAATTACTATTATACCTCACCGGAGATAAAAAAAAAATTTCCATCATCCACATCGTTATTTAATTGCTTAAGAAAGTATTAATTAATATTTCAGAATTTTTTTTATCACTAAAACTTGTGTTTGAAGTTTAATAGCGTGAAATATACATACACAAAAATAAAATATTTACTTTAAGAAATCCAACAACTAAAATTACAGTTCAGTAATATTGCAGTCATTTAAATTTTTTTGTTTCGGAAAATGGATTACATTTGAAACGTATACGGGAACTCAAAAGCAATAATATTATGATAGTTCTAAAATAGTTAAAAGCAAATAAATTATTGGATGGTTAAATGGTTAAAAATATTAATATTTTAATAATTACTTAAATCCAGTGAGCGAGCATAAAAACTTTAAGTTATAAGCAACAAAAAAAAGTCCCATCTTTAATTAGGTTAAAAATTAAGATTCCTAACATCTTTTCTAAAAGTTTTTTCCTCCCTTTGTGTGCTAGTAGACATAAAAATAGGAATCAACTCAATAATATACTTTTTAGACGAAAAAAAATGCTCGAACAGTTTATTTTATAACATCGCAGTATAGTACGGTTTTATAATATTTTTCTTCCAGTCTATAGAGTAATTCTCAGTTTTATTTCTTCTAATTATAAGATATGCAATCAGATGATTCTGAAATACATTTTGAAACATTAAGGGAAAAATGTAATTTTTTTCATTCTTTCTTATTTAAACCAATACAATTATCAGTAGTATAGTACATTATTATGCATAATCAAAAAGAAGATTGTACGGAAATTTAGTAAAGAAGTACGCATAAATAAAAGGCACAATATAATCTTAAAACAATAAAAAAATTTTAAAAAAAGGAATAATATTTTCCAATGTTGAACCACATTGCTAGACCTGGAAATAATATTATTCCCTTTCATAATTTTTATTACACGATACAAGTTACAAATTAATGATATAAAATTATAACAGGGTACATAGTTTACATATTTTAGAACTATATTTTTTCAAAAATTAATCCCATAATTGTTTTGCAAATTCTTTTGGTTCTCATTTTTATTAATTGCAATCAACTCGGATTAAAATTAAGTATACCTATTAAAGCATTTGTTCTCAAACTCGGAGGAGAGGCCCCAGGGGAAGTATGAATTATTGGAAACGGAAGCAGGAAAAGTTTAATAAAATTGAATTTTCCCAACAACACACACGTATAAATAAAGAGTATAAGTTTAGAGAGTTTAAATAAAGTTCATTAATGTAACATTAAATCCTATTTCCAATTTCGATTCAAACTTTTTTTTAATTGTTCAGAGAAAACGTTCGTCGTTTCGGAGTGATGCCACAGGGACGGCACAAAATTTGGATATTTTAAAGGAGGTGTAGAGGGAGAACATGAGAGTGGAAAGAGAGAGAGAGAGCTGTGTGTTATATAAATAATTTAGAAAATAAACGATGAAAACAAAGATGACCTAAAAGGTGAAGATCAACGCAAACATTGATTTCATTGAAAACATTAATTTCAAGTAATATATCAAAATTCCTAAAATGCAAATATTTATAAATATTTTTTTTAAATTTCAGCTTTAGTTTAGTATAAAATTATTTATTATCATTTACATCTGCTAACGGTAGAATGTTTGTAAAAAACGTCAAATAGAACTTTATGTTAAAAATTCTACGAAGCTTTGTTATATCGCTTCTCTATTGTTTCGAAATCCTTAGGATGGAAATTTTAAAAATTGGCATTTCACGCAGATTTGTTTAGTTTTCTACTTAGAAAATAGCATGAAGTTATAACGAAATTTTTTAAATAAAATATGTAATGTATTTTTAAGTAATTTAAAGCTATTATAAAATTTAGATCAGACTGTTGACGAGAATTATCCACATGCATATATAAAACTAATGATCATAAAACATTTAATTTAAAATATAAAATTATTCAAAATGAATATTTTTTAATTTTCCAAATAAAAAAAAATATTGCTTTTACTTTTATTTATTCGTGACGGATTTTAGGAAATAACTATTCAATAATTTTCAGTCGATGTCTTAGAAAGTAACAAAAAAAGTTAGTTATGTACGGTTTCCTTTTTTACTCCTTTTGTTCTCCTTTTCCTCCTAAATGTAACAGGAAGCTTTTAAAAAATTAGATGAAATGTTTTATGCAAAAGTAAAGTTAAATTTTATTCATGTTGTGCTTAAATTTCATTTTGCGTTACACACACAAAAAATTATTCATATAAATATAAAGCACCTTTTAAAATTTGATTTGATTGAAGGAGTTATATCAAATCATACAGAAAATCATTTTTCTAAATTAAAATTTTGATTATTTGTCAAAATAAATGCTATAATATTATTTAAATAATAACAATCAGAAGACTGAAATATTACACACATGTCATAAATATTTTTCTTTTAGTTCAAAATTCCCCGTATTTAAACATTTGATACAATAAACGTACACATCACGCATTAAGCCCATTTCTTAAGGGAACATTTAGTATATGGCCTATAACTAAGAAAAGAATTTCTCATGACATAATACGAAGATTTATCCTTATTTTATGAAACTTTATCTTTATTTTTAACTGGACACAGTACAGTTCGTTTGATCAAAGCTGATGGAAAATTTAAAGAAATTTTCTTAGCTAAAATTATTTTTTAAGAAACTTTTTATAATTTCAAAAAATTTCAAAGTTTTAATAATTTTTATTTTCTGTTTTATTCACATCCGATTGCAAATAAAAACCTTAAACTGATTTATCTCTGAGAATGAGAAAATATCTAGTTTCTTTTCATTTAAATTGCTAAGGATTTTTCTCTTTTGTGCCAAAAGCTTTGATATGTTTTCAACCTATTGCCACTAGTACGCGTAACAAAAGTTGGTATGCATTTTTGAATCAAAGAAATATTTATTTTTTAAAAATTATTTGCATTTAGAAACTAAACATTTTTCCAAAAACTTTTCAATAAGCATTCACAAAAAAGTATTTTATTCATAATTAGTCATGTTAACATAAAGCCCGTACTAACTTTTGCTATACTTAGTTAGAAGTACGTGTAAATCATATTAAATGCGTTTACGTCAATTATTGTAAGAGGAGTAACATTTTAAAATCGTTTTTACGATTTTTTAAATTTTTCTTTAAAAAATTAAACGGCTGGCGTTTGGCTACAAAACATTTTTTACGTAATAATTTACGTAGGTTAAAAGTTAAAAAAAATTGTAAAAATCATTAAATTAAAGATGTTTTTTTATAAATCGTACCATGTCCCATTTAAGTTATCATAAGTATCTACACTTTTTCATCTTTTAATTGTCATCCTACAAGATGAATGGTCAAACTTGTGAAGAAATTTCACTATACGTCTCTTAAAGAATTTCTTCGATATTTAATTTCGTTATCATTGTGAGTCAAACAGAGAAAGTGCATCTGAAATTAAAGGAAACATTCTAGCTACAAGTTGAATTTGTCATTTAGAATTGAGGTAAAAATGAATGAGGTAACCTCTAAATGAAAAGTATCCCTTACCACACCAAATACGAATCGTTTATTTTTCTGCCTACATGATTAAATAACTTTTTATTTTAGGGAACAAATACTTTTTGTATAAAAATCTTCATTCTCTTCTATTTAAAGTCTTGAAATATTTTTTTCTGTAAATTAGATCAAATTTTCAGTATTGTATATGAAAAAAAAAATAATGATATTTGGTTAAATGATGTTGTAATACATTTTACTGTACTGTAAAATGTATAACAAATGATTTGAAAAGCATGTTATAAATATAGCTTATAACCCAACGGGCATTATACTGAAAATTATGTCTTATTCATGTTATAAAACTAAGAAAGTACCCTACGTATTTACATCTGCCCCCAAAAATTCCTTTGATTTCTATTTTTTTCTTAACGTCCCGCGCTGATATCAATAGGAGCCTTACCTGAATGTGAGTACGGTGAGCGGCCGATAGGACTTGTGACTAGCCGGATGGGCCATGGGACGTCCCCAGAAATCATTGTCGAGAAGGGCGGCTACGGGATTGCGCCCCACGACGTCCGGGTTCGCTACGACGGCCACGAGGTCGTCGTGTACAAACTCCCCGCGAAGGGAATTGAGGTAGCAGCCGGACGCGAACAGGGCCACGAGAACGTACGCCCACCAGTCCGGCACCCTCTTGCTGCTCGTCATGACTCGGCAGGTAGACGACTGACGGAAAACTCCGCGGCCGGATGCCCATCGATCCGGCAACCCAAACCCGGACTTCTAATTGGGTCTGGCAGTGCGCCTGCTCGTGGAGGGGGACTTCTTTTTTCTTGCCCTCTCGCCACCTTGGTCCAGTTCAGTCGGTGGTCCGGCATCTTTCTGCTTCATATCTGTCTAGTAGAGAGATAGTTTTTCGTCAGATCGGTTTTGTTTTATTCGAATGGTGGATTTTATTCAAACGGAAAAACACATATATTTTATAATACAAAGTTAACAAAATGCAAAGGACCAATAAATATTATTACAAATAATAAAACAGACATTAAATTTGTAGTGAAAAAAATTTACATATACTCTTAATTTTTTAAAATACGCATTAAACGCTTGGTGATAACACATCGAAAATAAGAATGCTACTCTTACAATTAGTAAGAAAAAACATTAACCAAAAAATAATATGAAACAACATTAAAAAAATTAGCTTTTTGCATTAAGTAATCCAAATTATAATTCAGCAAGATTAAAAATTTCTTGAATTTTTTATTAAAGTGTTTCTATATAAGGATATTAAATTAGTTATCTCACTTTTAATTACAATCGCAGACACGTGTACAGCAAATCATGAATTCAAGCCCTAGTGTCCTTGAAGATCCAACGTGTAGAGGGGTTGAGGCAAGTGAAACGTGTCGTTGGTCAAAGTCCCCACGTTGGTCTAGATCTTCACGAATGTTAGGGAGGGATGTACCAACTCAGGTATCGTTTCACCATGTTTCAAAATTACAAGGTCGACCATCCCCAATAGCCCTCTTATTGTTTTTGTGCAATGTTAATAAAAACTTCTCTCACTCACTCTCCCTTGTTTAATGTACTTTCGTTTGTTTTTCAGATAGAGTTTTGGTTAAAGATACTTACATACATGTGTATTGTTGATATGAATAAACATACTGTATAATAAATATTATGCCATTTCTATAATATAAGTTCTCTTAAATTTTACAATAATGACCATAACTTCTGTGTTTTCGGTGTTTTCTTGCAATCGGATTTTTCAGAATAAAATATAAAATATACTATTTTAAAAATGTAACTGCACTTTCAGCTTAAAGATTTAAGAAAAAAAAATTTTACTACTAATTCAACTTATATATTAATAATTAAAATAGGAATGCATTTGTGTGTTGAAATTAAAGGTATCATTAAGAATTCAATGTGAAATATACCAGATTTTACATTGTGAAGTACTTTTCTTTCAAATGAACTTGTATCAACTTACAAAGTATTATATAATAAAATGATTATATACTATATATAATTGGTTCTATATTTCATATGTTAAAGTAGTTTTGATCATTATGGATAGTTACTGTAAAATTCGGTCTATAACAGGCACCGGCGTACAACATGCACCAATATTTTCAAGCTGCATTTGTTAAAATTTTTTTAGTTATATTCTACCAAAAACGCACACACCTTTTTTTACGAAGAAACCTTAAATGTACGTGTTCAATGCAATTGTGTTTCGAAGTCATTTATTCGAGATATTATCCTATTATCTTGGTCTGAAATAATAGTATACTTATAGAGCTACTGGCCCTTTAAGTTTATTTGGTGTATCATTTCTTTTAAATAAACAATATTTTTATATATATAGAAATCCAATATTGTTTGTGCTCATCTCTTTTTTCTTTATTTTTGAAGTTATCATTTTTATACCCGGCGTATAATGCGGATTCGTATATTTCGATCTTTTTTTTGTGTTATAAGTGCCACGCTAAACGCTGGAGTTTACGGTATCACTCTCTATATTAAAATGATTTTCATAACATAGCATAACATAACAAACGTTAAGTCTTGTTCAATGTTATGGTTATAAATTTAAAAAAAGAGAACCATAATGATTGGTAATGACATTTTTACAATTTGAGCAATGAGTATCGACAGTTGTATAATTTGTACAATGGGGTTGATCTGCAATTAGATAGATAGTTCCCCCTCCCCCAGTTTCATTGATTTTTGAAAAATAATATGAAAATACTGAAATTAATAATTTTATCCTTACTAATAATAAACTATTTCATATTTTCTTCATATCTTTCAATTTGTCGAAATTCTGTGAGCCTTCATGTTTATGTAAAATTTGGAGAAAGGGTGCCAGAGGTTTAGGCCACAAAAATCGCTCTCTTTATATATTTAAGTTCTCAAAGATTATTCTCGTATTATTTTTAATAATACATATGAGTTTAAAATGGATCAAAATTAAAGAGGATTAGGAGACACGTTTTATTCAAATTTATCCTAAGTTTCTCAATTTACTCCAGCAAACTTCTTGAACTTTTTTTGTGATTGACTTTTTATTAGAAAGGATTTTTTCTTTTGCTTATAGTACCTTAACAGAAATAATCCACTTTACTTTGCTAGTGCTCTGATTCAAGGATTTTATTTACCGACAATCCAAGTTTAACATGGAAAAACATGCCCTCCTCATACATTTTTGATATTTAAAAAAAAGTTTTTAATCGAATTTAATTGTATTGTTATCGAAATTTTTATTTTTACTGATGCATGGATATAATTTTCGTAGCAAAAATTTTAATAGAAAAATGAACAAAAATATGTGTGTGCGAGCAAGTCTTCATTAATATCACACTCTAAAGTAATGTGAAGGCTATTAGCTACGGACCTTATAAATTTGAACCACAGTGAAGTGACGAGAATGGCACTTGAGTTGGTTATCACACTCCCTAACTTCTACACCACTCCAACATATGTCATTTGAGCCACGGCAGATTTAAAGTGGCCTCACAGTGACATCAGTACTTGAATTTCGTGTTCGTGACCGATATGCTACAGAAGCAACAAAAAAAGTGTGAGATTAATTATATAATTTTTTCTATTATATGCATGTAATATCAGAGCAATTCTAAAGTTATTGAAATATATTTTACATAAATATTAGTTTTCTTTTTAATATATGTGATATATATTTTACAAGAAGATTAGCAATATTTGTTCAACATACATGGTCTGTACCTAAAGTTCCCGGAATAATTTTTTGTGGTCAGTAATCCTGGCTGGAGGGATGGAAAAGTCGGCAAGGGATCTAAACTTCTAAACGAAACCAGTTTCAATAGTCTGCGGACAGTAGTTCAGGTAGGGTCACACTCCGTATAGAGGTATCTACTGCACCATCGTCGAGCAAAAAAATGGATTATTTTGTAAAGCACTGTTATGCTATCATTATCTGTGTGAAACTGGATAAAAATGGGGCGGAGGCACTCGAAATCCTACAGTAAAGAGGCGATGAAACAAGGCCAAATTTTCGTGAGGCACGACAGGTCCCGCGAAGGTTAGGAGTCTGTTAACGATGACGACCGCACGGGACACCCGTCAACATCCCTAACGGAAGACTCTGTGCAAAAATTGCGTCAGGGTTCGGACAAGAACTGACGATTAAAGGTTTGGGTAAGTGCAGTGAATACCCAAAACAATCATTCATCGCTTTTTAAGAGAATCCTCAAATGAGAAAAGTCTGCACGACATTTGGATCTTGTACCATGACAACGCTTCAAGCCACACCGCGCTCATTGTCTTCAAGTTACTGGCCAAAATGGGTATGGCAATGATACCCCACCCACCGTACAGCCCTAAGCTGAAACCAGCGAACTTATTTTTGTTCCCAAAGATCAAAAGAACCCTGAAAGGAATTCAGAATGGGACACTGGCAATGATACAGGTAGTCCATTTTTTGCTCGACGTGGTTACAGTAGATACCTCTCCGTGGAGTATGATCCTGCTTCAAAAACTATCCACAGCAATCGTCACTAGTCTAGTTTCGAAGCGAAGATTCCCCGCCAACTTTTCCGCTTTAAGCTTGGCACCTCCAGCCAGCTTTGCCAACTACAAAAGATCATTTCGTAAACTTTTGGGGTAGACCACATATCAACATTTTATGTAAATATTTTAGTTCATATTTAATGTGCCTCACAAATATATAGCATTCGAAAGAATAAGTAAAAAGACAATTTTACAAGAAGCACAGACTCCCATTTACTTACATAAAACTTGCAAAAACTTAAATGTATTTTCTGTCGATAAGATACCAAAGAAGAAAGAGTGTATTCATTGTGTTTCATTCTGTATTACAAGGAGAAAAATGTTCAGAAAATATTTCAAAATATATATTCCTGCATAGTTGCTATCTCTAATCTTTTATCCTTATTTTAAACTAAGATTACCTGGAAAAAACTGTTGAGTTAAATTTCTTTCCGCGTAACTGTTTTCTTGAAGTTTTAGATGTGATCAATACAATTTATACTGTTTCTTTCTACCCTAAGTATTTGACATTTGTTCCTCGTTATTTCTTACATGCTAGAATTCATTGCTATCTTACCCAAAGCAGCAGAAATAAATTCAATACTTGTATAAAATTCATATTATATTTTTTTTGAAATAGTTTTTGAGAAGTAAACTAACAAGCAGTATGTAAAGGGATTCAAGATTCCCAAACAATAATATTCTATAATCCTCATCTTATATTTTAACAAATGAGGCTTTCTCCGTGATATTTCTGGGAATTTTATAATATACAAGGATACTGTTGACCTACATATTTTATAACATTATTATTTTTATTATTATTATTACTAGGAATGATAACATCCTACGGTTGGAATATTTTGAGTATGGATAACAATAAAAGAGAGAAGAGAGAGAGAGAGAGAGATTGTGTGTCTTACGACCTTTTAATGTTAAAATTTCTGTAATACTTAATTTTCTGCAAATGAAAAACTTATTTAAATTAAGTGAGATTTATAGAAAATAATTAAATCAAAAATATATTTTCAAAATTTTTTGTTGGGAAATGTTGGCAATATTCTTCACTATAATAATTGGAAGAGGGATTTGAACTTGTTAAGTCAGTGGGGCATTATTAATGGGCATTTCAATAAAAGGCAAATTCTAAAAACCAACATGTTTTAGAAGAAATACCACTTGTTATACAATGTAAGACTTTTATAAAAACGTAGAATATGAGAATTATGTAATCACAAATGAAAGATATAAACAAGTTTTTAAAAATAAAGATTTCAAAAAGGAATTCAAAGTAAATTTTAAGGTTTAAACTTTTGAAAAGGTATATTATTGGAATTTCTATGAACACTCCAAAACATAACGGTGATTAATAACACGAATCAAAAGAAACGATTTACAGAATTCCTATGCATATAATGTTTCGAAACTCTAGACAAGAATTATGATCTGACAGAGATTATTTAATAATGCTAATGTTAGAGTTTACGGCTGAGTAATAAGTTTATAACTATACCCTGCGGCTAAAGTGTTATGTATTATTATACTGAGTTTTATATTCTGTTGAAGATCATCACTTGAAACAATGTATTGAATCTGCTTTATGTATCAAAATTCTCAGGTAACAGATGCATAGGAAAGATTACAAAAGAGCAGTTTGTTCTTTTAAATATGTTTTTTTGATACACTGCTCTCTCGTGTAAATCTATATTTCCCTTCATTTTCCTTTTCGAAGCCTAGAGTGTGAGAAATAGGTCATTTACTTTCCCTTTATGAGAAAATCACATCTAGGCTTTTTCTTTTTAATCATAATTTATTAAAATACAGAGTAGTTCATGTTTACAACATCCTTCAGTTATTTATGCAGGGTGTCCCAAAAATAGTACCAAAATTTTTAACAGCTAGATTTCTCGTTGTGAGTACATAAACAATTCAAAAAAAAAACTGTACTTGTATGATCCAAAGTTAACGAGAAAAATATGGTAAAAAATTATGCATAATGGTTCATAATGGGATACGGCGCATTTCTGTGCTCCTGTACGTGATTTTCTGGATACAGCACAACCCGATTGTTGGATCGGGCGTGAGGGACCAGTTCTATGGCTGCCATGTTCACCAGATCTTATATCGTTGGATTTTATTCCTATGGGGAATTCTCAAGGAATTAGTGCATCGATACGTTGTGACTTCACAAACGGATTTAGTTGCTCGTCAGCATGCTGCTTGTACTTCGGTGGACACCACGTTGGTGAGATGTGTGCACTCATCCCTTCCATCGCACGCTAAGGCCTGCCTTGATATGCAAGGTGCACTCTTTGAATATGTACCTTAATAAATATTTGCAAATACTGATGTTGATGTGTTCAATACGGCTGTGACGTCATACTTTATCTTTCGTATTTTTCTCATAAATTATGGATTGCACTGGTAGAGTTCTTTAGGCATTTTTTATGTATTTCAAGCCAGGAATCTGACTTTGCAGAATTTTGGCGCTTTTTTGGGACATCCTGCATAATCTAAAACGTTGTTCTGTTTTTTATGTGTAGCAACAAGTCTTGAGGTTCGTAGATGGATTCACTGGCTGTTCTGTTACCCTTTGAACTGCAAATAGACTAGACCGGTTGAAAAAAAAATGTGCAGCTATTTCTTTGATATTTGAACACTATACAGGGTGATCTCGAATTCATGGTACATTCTTTAAGGCTAGTTACAGGACATTGTAACAATCATGTATTGTATAAGAATGTAAGGGTGCAAATGACATGGTGAGGTGTAAAAAGGGGAAATAAAAGAAAAGAGAATTAGAATTATCGCTTGGTTGTGTTGCCGGTAGGAGGTAGTAAATGCCTAGCTAACTTTCAAAATGATGCATCTCAAAAGGGAAAGTACCATTCAAAGTTGTACTGACGTCTACGATGCGAGACTTTATGCATGCCGAAAATGCATACATGTATTACATGTACGGCCGTGCAAATGGTAATGGCAGAGCTAAGCTACGACAGCATCACGTGCGGTTTTCTGATCCACGAATGCAGGATCACAGAATATTTCAGCGGTTTCATCGTCAACTTCGTGAATTGCGTTCGTTCCACTTTACTAGACATGATGCTGGTCAACGCAGACCTGCACGCACTCCAACTCTGGAAGAAAACATCTTGAACTTTGTGGCTGATAGGCCAGAGTCAAGTACAAGAACTGCTGTTCATCCCGTTATTGTAAGTCATCAGACCGTTTGTAGAGTGTTTGTAGAGTAAGTATTAGACCGTTTGTAGAATCGCTTACACCTACCTGTTCTACTTTCAGCAAGTACAAACTTTGAACCAGGCAGACTATCTTCTCCAACTACTAGTGGGTGGTACAGCAATGTGCGCTGCATTTGGACTTCATAGTCCATCTGCAGAACAGTTATTGTAAACATTACACTTATCAACGACGCCTTTAATAAACACTTTGTCTTTCCTTTCGCCTCTTACTTTTTTGTTTGTGCCACACCGCATCACTTGCGCCCATACATTTCTATGCAATAAAGGATTGTTGCAATGTCCTGTGCCTACCCTTAAAGCTTATACCATTAATTTGGGACCACGCTGTATATATGATCTGAGGCCTTTAAAGTAAAATTCCCGTTCTATTTATTAGAATAGTTGTGATATAATTCGCTTCCTCATATTTCAGCACTGCTTAACTGGGAAATTTTAAGATAAATTTCTGCAGTTTTAAATTAGAATTTTCATGATATTTCTCAAAATATTCAAATTATTGCATGAGAATATTATAAAGCGTTGTATTAAAACGTATAAATTTATTATAATGTGTATTACATACATTGTAGAACATTATATATGATATTCGTATGTATATATAAATTTATGTTTACATTGAATAAAATTTTATTGTTGAAAGCTATTGAACATATCCTTAAAAACATGCATGGAGTTGTCTTATATTATTTTAAATTAATAAATAAACTTACATATTTAAATAATTTATTCAAAAATTCATAATAATGTTTTGAAAGCAAAAAGAACATTTCCAGAATAATTGTTCAGACTCTTTCATATGCATTAAAATACAAATAACAAAAACACATATCAAGACATTCTCAAATATTTGATTGTATTTCTTTTTTAACTGGTTGCTTTTTAAAAGATAAGGAAGAAGTGTGCAATATACTAAATTCTGAATTCCTAAAATGTCTTTATTGAGTTTTATGAATGAGCATTATGATTAAAATATTTGTTTACGTAAATATATTCAAAAGAACATAATTATAAATATATTTATTTGAATTTTTAGTTTCATCGCTTTACAGCTGGTACGTATTAAAACAGCAGGAAAAAAAAGATTGTTAACGAATAAGCAATTTCAAAAAACTGAAATAGAATGAAAAATTTAGATAAATGAGTTTCACATCTACGCATAATGTGGAAGTTTGAGAGAGTAGCTCATGTTTGTGAGTATTGTCTGTGTTATCCGAACAGAGGGAAAGTTTGTGACCTCCATTATATCTGCGAATTTCTGATTCAATAGCAACCGACTCAGCCTCTATTTTTTAAAATGTAGTTTCATATCTATTGTGTTGGCAAGAAAGTAATTTTAGTTTTCCTAATGTAAAATTTTTCTTTTCTAAAAGTACGCTTTAATCAGTCAAATATCTTCTAATCTGTATGATTACATGTTTATATGGACGCTTAAAGCCTATCTAAGTGAGCGACTTGGTGGCGCAATCGGCTAGAGCGTTCGGCAGATACCTGAAAGGCTCCTGGTTCGAATCCCAGCACAAGCGTTGCAGGACAATGAATTATTACTTAATTTCTTTAATTATTACTTTAATTCCTAATACCTTTTAGAACCTTCTAGATGTTTCTTTACTTTACTGGAACGACGTTCCAGAATATTCCATTATGCTATAAAAGAGCCAAGAGCTCGACAAGATGGTCAGTTCTTGGTTTTGTAACCTAGAAAGCTTCATCAATAAATACTTGGGATAAAATCAATACGTATCTACGTTTCTTTATACGTGACAAGTTTGGTGGAGGCGCGGGGGTACGTGATTAAAATTTCTGGTCATTATTTCAACCAAAACGTAGATACGTATTGATTTTATCCCAAGTATTTATTGATGAAGTATTCTAGGTCACAAAACCAAGAACTGACCATCTTGTCGAGCTCTTGGCTCTCTTATAGCATAATGGAATATTCCGGAACGCCGTTCCAGTAAAGTAAAATCTAGAAGGTTCTATTAGGTATTATGAATTATTACTTAATTCCTTGTCCTGCAACACTTGTGCTGGGATTCGAACCAGGAGCCTTTCAGGTATCTGCTGAACGCTCTAGCCGATTGCGCCACCGAGTCGCTCACTTAGATAGGTTTTAAGCGTCAATGCTCCCTCCTTAAAAGAACAGCGTCCTCGCTGGTTCTAGCGTGTCTGTGGTAGGGTCTTTGATCTTGAGCGTGTTGTTGGTCCGGCATAGTCGTTCAATATCCATCGATGAAAAGTATTGAGCTCCTTTAAGGCAATCCAAAGTGTCGTCGATTCTGGGTAATGGATAAGCGTCTTTCTTAGTGACCTGGTTGAGGCGACGGTAGTCCACGCAGAAACGCCAACTTCCATCCTTCTTACGAACCAGTACGTCCGGAGATGACCATGGGCTTTCTGACGGTCGGATGATGTTTCGCTTCAGCATTTTGTCAACTTCGTCGTTAATTACGCGTCTTTCTACTAATGATACCCGGTGTGGTCGGTGGCTTACGGCAGGGTGTGTGCCAGTGTTAATTTTGTGTTTCACATTTAGCTTGCATTCTCTTTCTCTCTCTCTCTTTGCTGTGTTTCGCTATGGAAGGCATCTTGAAATTGTCTCAACAGACTTTTCATTTGCTTTTTCTGCTCTACACTCAGTGTCGAGGCCATCATCCGAGAGTAGTCAATTTGATCAGAGCATTTCGAGGTCCATAAATCAGTGTAAAGTGGTGCATCGGATGACTACTGTTTACCATCCTCAGACGAATGGACTCACTGAACGTTTTAACAAAACATTGGCAGACATGCTGTCTATGTATGTCGACGTAGAGCAGAAAACGTGGGATCGAATTTTGCCGTTCGTTACGTTTGCCTACAACACTGCTAGACAAGATACAACTAGTTTTACTCCATTCTTTTTGCCGTTTGGTCGCGAAGGCCTGAAACAACACTGGATGCCATGCTTCCAAGAACACGCCAATCGAATATACAGCCACCAGACATTCGTAGCCCGATTAACGTGACCCAGGCGGAAGAATCACGTTCAGTTGGGCTCGGAATCCGCACTCTTGAAGCACAAGAGAAAGACCGACGTCGCTACAATTCAAGACATCGTGCCGTGCTGTACCATCCGGGTGATTTAGTGTGGATTTACATTCCTGTGCGTAAGTAGACGCTCCGAAAAACTGTTGAAAAAGTACTTCGGCCATACCAAGTTCTGCGCAAACTTTCGGATGTAACTTACGAGGTTCACAATTTGATCCGACCTCTAAAGACGAAAATCAAAAGACATAGTTCATGTACTCAGGATAAACCTTACTACGATCCAGATCTACAAGCACACTTTAATGACTCTGTGGCATCTGATGACAGACGTTATGGAGAAAGTATACCATCCACGGGAAGGAACGATTATGCCGGACCAACAACACGCTCAAGATCAAAGACCCTAAGACAGACACGCTAGAACCAGCGAGGACGCTGTTCTTTTAAGAAGGGAGCATTGACGCGCTTAAAACCTATCTAAGTGAGCGACTCGGTGGCGCAATCGGCTAGAGCGTTCGGCAGATACCTGAAAGGCTCCTGGTTCGAATCCCAGCACAAGCGTTGCAGGACAATGAATTATTACTTAATTTCTTTAATTATTACTTTAATTCCTAATACCTTTTAGAACCTTCTAGATGTTTCTTTACTTTACTGGAACGGCGTTCCAGAATATTCCATTATGCTATAAAAGAGCCAAGAGCTCGACAAGATGGTCAGTTCTTGGTTTTGTAACCTAGAATGCTTCATCAATAAAAACTTGGGATAAAATCAATACGTATCTACGTTTCTTTATACGTAACAATATCTTTAACTGGCAGTTTCATGATTCTAAGGTCATAGTGTTTTCTGGTTCTTATCACCAAAAAAATCAACCAAGTGTGATTTGATACGATCATTATTATTGAAATTTTTACTATTTAAAAAGTTTCGTAAGCGATATAAATGATAATTCGATGGTGCAAGATCGGGGATGATAGACGGATCGTCTACAATAACATTAATCGAAAGAGATAGTGGTCCAAACATGATGCATCTTTAACATAATAATTAGCAAAACTTATGAAATTATTGGAACTTTTTTGGGAAGTGATGGTGCATCTTCCATGTAACTCTAAGCCTGCACCATCTAATTATAATTTTTTTATTTTGAATTTTCAAAAATTTTTAAATGGTAAAAATTTTAATCATAACGATGACCTCAAATCACACTTGGTCATTTGTTTTTCTGATAAGGACCGGAAACTCAATAAGAACGGGTTCACGAAGCTATAAAAATGGCAACAGGTAATTGAACAGAATAGAAAATTTTTGGCGGATAAAAGTCAATTTTTTGTGCAAAAAATTTCATGCAAAAAACGAAGTTCTGTTTTGGCAACCCAATATATCATTTGAGCCACTTTTGAAATGTTTTTATTTTCATAAATATATTTCAGTTATTTATTTATTTTTCAAGATTGCTTAAGACTCAAGCAAGAGTAAAGAAATTTTTTGTTGTGTTTTCCGCAAGAAGAATGAAGTCAGCTGTGAGACAGTTGACTTTAACGATAGATGTGACACATCTCCACCCACAATTGCATAACGAAGGGGGATATTCCCCCCCCTGCACTCTGGTTTCTGCTGCACCGCCCACAACTTTCACCTACTATTTAACGAGCACTCCCGTCTACTCGGTAGGGCACGCCCGCCCTCCGTTTCAGCTCTAACACTAGCACCACGGCAAAGGAACATTTTAATGTATTGAATTGCCTTACACCTGTTCTACCTTAAGTTTTGGAATCCTAATTCGGAATAAGTGTTTACTCTTTTAACTTAATGAAAACGAGTTATTTCAAAATACATATTATGGAGAAGAATCGCTATTTCATATATAAATGCCATTTAGTTGTACATAGTATTTGCTATTAGTGCTAATTGGAAGTTCGGCAAAAAAATGCTTCATAATTTTATCTTTCCTTTTCCATCAGCATTGTATTAGATCTATACTACGGACCTTTGTTAACAGGGCTCGTAGTTTTGAATCAGGACTGATCTTTGAAAGCGATATATCGAAAATATGCCTTATTTTCAAAAATTCCTAAGGTAATATTTTAACGTGAGTCAAATTCCGTGCGTATTGTCGCTATGATATGTACCTTGTTATAGCGGTGTTCGGTTATTATTATACTAATTGGAGATTGACTCGGTACTTTGAATCAAATTTTAAAAAAAAACATGGCTGTGAACACCGATATTGCAAATTTTGAGCTACATGAACCTAAAAAGAGTAGGGAATGTTTGGGTATCACTCACTTAACGCATTTATACTGCGTAAAATAATTTCCATAAATCGTTTCCAGTATTGTTATGGTAAACTGATGTTTAATTTCACATAATAGAGGGCAAAAGATATAATTTTCGAAAATATTTCAATAATTTTAAAGACGCAGTAAAATAAATGGATATAGGTGTTAGAATCATACACCAAAAAAAAAAAAAAAAAAAGTCCTTTTAAAACATTTTTTCTACATGAAAATTTTATAATTAGGTTTCTTTTTCATGATATTAAACGAAAAAACAGCCATAGTTTTATTACATACTTTTGTAGAAATATTTCATCGCTAATGATCCTATTTTTAGTCATATTTCTTGTATGTGGTTGGATTTTCATGACGACCTTACCTAATTGCTAAATCACTTTACCAAGTCTGACTCTTAGGATGCAGTAACACGGGCAGATACTTATTTCTTCCTCCCTAATAAGCCAAACCAGTGGAGATCCCGAAACGCCATTTGAAGTCGAGCATTTATTTTTAAAGAGAAAAAACCCATTAGATTTAAATGTGGGTAAAGTTTTCTCTATTAAAGTATATTGCATGCGATTTAGAATCGAATTACAATGTTTAAGAGATTTATTGGTGCAATATAAATTTATTTTTAGTGTAATAAATTGGAAAGATATACGTTACAAATCGCAAACACCTGGAGATTATTGGAATTGACATAAATACCTTTATTTTCAATTGTTCCTCTTTCACAAGTCACAAACAACACAGTGCAGGAATAAAAGCGCTTTGTGACTGGCCCGATTAGGGATTCCTTTTCATTCCATTCATCTAACGCGTGCACTTCGGACACGAAAGTGGTCAGTTCAAGTTACACTTCCTCCAAGTTCACAATGGAACCTCCTACCCTCCGCCTCCAACAGTAGTTGCCAAAGTGGTGACCCGGACGTGATCTGAACATTCAACCTTTATTCTGTGATATTTTAGATAATTATAACCTAATGTTTCGTGTGTGCTTATATCAATATTCAAACATTTATTTAGCAATTGCATACAGAATTTATGGCCTCATTTGACGAAACTAATCCTTTATGTTATTATTACTCATTTAGTTTTAATGGTAAGGAAATTTATATATTTCATAATTTTGTCAGAAGATTATCCATTGGTGTTGTTTTTCTTACTTTAATGTTATCAAACTAAATACGCCTATTTCTAAGTATTTTCTTTTTATTCTTTCTCGTTACCTGAAGATCATTCGATTCATTATCAGGTATTTACTAGAATCTAAAGAGAATAATTATTATTCCAGGACACTGGACAGACAATTTTCCTTCAATATCTTTTAATCCGTTCACACTATTCAAATATATCCGCCGCAGGAGGCAGTACGGGATAATGCGTAACGTTCGAACTCTCCCATCCGGACTGTCCGGTAATGGTTTCCGGAACATTGCCTCACCTTTTCTCCGGATCGATTGAATTCAATCCAACCGAAGGAGGAGGGGTGCATCAACGGTGTTTGCAGTCCGGATTTGGAGTGTGTCCGGGAGTCCGTCGGAAGACTTTATGTAAATTGGGGTTTTCCGAACAAAATAAATGTGGTGGATTTCATCCACTCGAAGGGTGGGAAAGGGTTCTTAATTAACACCCATTAATTGTTAATTGGATTTTGTCAAGTTTGGAGAATATTTCGAATGGTTTTGTCCTCAAAGGAATTTCCGACATTAATGCGGAATGAGGAGGAAGGAAAAGAAGGAAGGAAGTAATTCAACGATTTCCCTAATTATTTATTTAACACAGAGTAGGCATCTATGATTGTGTCAATTATGCTATAAAAATAGTTCTTAAAGTTAAAAAGAAATTTCTCCTTTTATTTTTTATAAAATATATATAGTTATATTAGTTGTTATTGTTGAAAATCAGAATTCCTGAAAAAACTAGCACCTGAAATAGCTTTCAACAAGTTTTAATTTTTTCCCTTTACTGGGAGCAGTTATTTAAAATATTTCAGTCTCGTTAGATATAAATATCGTTACTTCCTTGCACCGTTTACTCTTAAATATCGGAGAAACGAACTTTTTCCACAAATTAAAGTTGATAAATATATTCTAAATCAATATAAAAGACGGAAATAATATTTTTATCTCTAGATCATTTAAACTTTGGAAATGTTTGGTGTTCCATTTGAATGAGTATTTGATAAAAATTTCTCTAATAGCTAAACTATAAATATGAGAACATATATGAGTATAAAAGGCATCTTGATCTATTCAATGCTTTTTTCTTTATCTTTTATATTACCTTTATCGAATTACTAATAGCTCTCAATGAAAAGAAATTCTCTAAACTAAGTCCTGTAAGGTAGATCAATATTTGCGTCTTTCTGCGTTGTAAAGTCCATTAGTAAATGTTTAAACAAAACTAGAATAAAATCCAAAGGAAATATACGTTTGTATTATGGTGGTAAACCGTATTGTGTATTGTTCTTTAAGTGATAGAAACTCAAATGCACTTTTAAACCCAGATATATTTTTTTAAAAATAATAATGGGTTATTCATATTTCCATCCGGGGTTTCGAAACGCAATAGTAAAAATATTATAAGGAATACAGCAATAAAGTTTAAATGAAATAATGCAGATAAAGTTCATTTAAATATTTTACATGTGTTCTAGTATATGTGAATTCTTAGTCACACGGCGTACATTAATATGATATTCCAGTTCCTACCTCACTCTTGCCAACGTGGTACAATCAACGTTACTGACAGCACAGGTTGGCCTTTCATGCAGTTTATCTGCTTCACACGGCAAAAGGGATTCGAAAAATTGGTCTTACCTAAAAGACCAGGTTTTTGGACAACACTGAAAGGATAACACATATTATCAATAATATTGATAATATGGTGAGTATAGTGGCAGGAACTGGACTATAGTAATGACGTATGTTGTGTTACCAAGGTTTCACACATAGAATATAAGTAAAGTCCCGGGTGTCCATAGTTTAACTTGAAATTTGTGAGCAATCCCTAGAAAAAAACTATATAGCGGAATTGCACGAATGGAGAATGGAGTGATGGGAATTTTATAGAAGAAGAAACAATGAGTTTCAAAACCACCCCTTGGGGACGTATCATAGCTTTATTGAGAACATATAAATAATCTTCAAAAGTTCACAAAACGTGCTGTATGTGCAGTCCACTATTGTCTGCTACCATCTGGAGGCGTAAAATCGCGTGTTCGAATGTTAAAAGCAGCATGAACTGGGGAATGTTACGCACATGGCGTTCTATTATTTCTTTAATGTCGGCTAGAGATGTGATGGGATCACAATAGACCATGACCTTAAGGTATCCCCATAGCCAAAAGTCACAAGGATTCAAGTCGATGGATCTAGGAGGCCTAGCTGTACAAAAACGCCGGCTGATGATTCTGTCATCATCGAAATGGCAGCGGAGAGCTTGTTTCGCACAATGTATGTTGTATGGAAGAGCATCATCCTGCATAAATACTGCGGTTGTATCACATCGCCTCGCCTGAAGAGCCGGAATAAAGGATTGCTGTAAAAATGAAGCATATCGCTGACTGGTGACGGTGCATGTTAGCGGACGTTGTTTCAAATTTCCTAATCATGTTTGTTAGTCCCTGATTACTGAATAGACCTTTTCGTAACCGCTTAAAAGAACGAAATTTCCGCAAAGTTTAGGTATACCACCAGTATATTTCACCTGTAAAGCAAGCTTCTGAAAACGAGTATGACTTCGTTTCGCCTTTAACATCTTCATATTCCACGGGTTGCTGCGCGAACACAGGATTACTATGGTTACGGCATTTGCATCTGCCAATAGTTTACATTGCAAAACGACATCTAGTGGTGCTTTTTTAAAATAATTTTCTTTTCTTCCTCGATAAAATTTCCATCATTTCATTCTGCCATGACCCAATTTTCATGCAATTCCGCTGTATAGTTTTTGCCACAAACTGCTCGTAAATTTCAATTTTAATTAAGGACACCCGGCATGTAAAAATAAATTGAATTATTTCTGTATTCTTTCAAATGTTCTTTTTTGCTGTATTTTTCTTAGTTTTTTTTCTCCTAAAAAGCTTCAAAACCCAGAAAGGAATTATAAATAATCCTGTATAAACTTCTCGGGGTTTCAAAACGACATCTATTCAAATGTCTACATTTTTCTACGGATCTTTTTTTGTCAATGCATGATTTTAAAAGGAGAATAAGTTAATGTGCTATTGCTAACATGGGTCCACGCCCTAAGTTGCTTATGTTCGCCAAGATGGGTGATAACTTTACAATATAGTTACCTTGATATTTTTATCAGTAAAACGCGTTTTAAAGTATGATATCTTGCTGCTTTTACTAAAACATTTGTAGTTTTTGTTCTAGTGAACAGAAAATAATAAACTTGGTATTTTTATAAAACTAATAAGATGGCCTATAGAATAAAATTATTAAAAAAATTTGCCAGCTTTTGGCAAAATTTCGCAATTTTAGGGCAGTCGGATACAAAAAGTAATTCTAGATAATAGTTACTAAGAAGAGGAAATGCTTTTCGGTGTCGATTTCATGTTACTTAAATGTGTTGTATGGGATTTCTCTGGAGAAAAAACTAAACTTTTAAGGTACTTAATATCCTTTGATTTCTTACATGAATTCTTGAAAAAAAAACTTTCTTTTCTTTTTTTCCCCTCTGAATATTTGGACCAAACATTTATTCTGAAATTTACAAAATATTTCATAGACTTATAAATACTTCAAGAGCAATTAGAAACGTAAATAACCTGTAATAGCCTAATATGATGTAGGCAGAATTCTGCTATAACAAGATATTTCCTTTATTTAATTTTTCATAAATGTGTGTTCAATACAGACATACAAATACATAACATTTCACAAATTAAAATCAGTAATGTTCTATTAAGTATTACATTTATTTACAAACAGAAAAATAAATATAGACATTTTGCAACGCTTATTTCTCTTAGTATTAACAAAAGCAAATATATTTATTTTGTAAATATAAAAACCACATTATACACTTAAATATATTATATGAGGATATACTCACAGTTTCATAAAGTTTCCATCTAACACGAGATTGAATGAGGGAGAGCGAGATTAATATCGCTCTGTAAAGCTGCACGAGGGCCTCGTATTTTTTAACCATGGTCAAGTGACGAGAACGGCTCCTGAGGTGGCACCACAATCTCCTAACTTTCACACCATACCAACAGGAAGACATTTGAGCTCTCGACAGATTTAATGTGCATCGCTGCCCCTACACGGGCATCTTCAACGGTACTAGGCTCGAAACTATGACACGCCGGCCACGAGTCTGTTACCTTGGCCACTAGGCTATCGCGGCCATGGCTTTGCTTGAAAACAAAATATATGCTGATGAAAAGTTTTGATTAACAATTGATAAGCCAATGCTTAGAAAATAATTTCCATCAAAGATTCTAGTTTGTAAATTTAAAGGGGCTATTTACCATCATATCAGTCATCTATACGTTTGAGCTAAGATTTTTAGCACATTATTACAGTTTATATAGGGCCTACTTGTCATTTATCTTTTTTTTCATATTCGCAATGTTTTTATGCTTTATTTAAAAAAAAAAACGAAATAAGGAAATAAATTAAAATCAAACAATTAATAGTACCAACACGAGGTAGAAAATCAAATAAGAATACCAACACACAATGCAGCTGCAACTTTAGGTAAAAAATTTATTTGAGGTAGTTATGAGAACATACAAAAAATATATTCAACAAACTTTTTGTATTAGATTGATACTGTGAAAGTGTAAAAGGTGATTCAGGTCGTATTTTTCTTAATGTTTTTTACATATTAAAACTTAACATAATTTAAAATTTACTTTGTAGAATCATATGCTTCAATTCTTGCAACTCTTTATTGAATGTAAGAATATATAGCACGCAAAAATTTGTGCATATTTCTAAGAGTTACCATGTCCTATTAAAATTTATTAGATTGAATAAAAGACAATCATATTTTGTTCTATTGTTGATTCTAGGAAATGTTTTTCGATGAAGTCAATTTTGCATGAAGAAAAAAAATGACCAAACAGGGTTACCTTTTGGTGTGTTATTTAAAATTACAACAAAACAAAATAAAGTGGTAGAGTTACACTCTAAGATTAATTTTAAATTTTGTTGTATTACATTTGAATCCTTGAAACACTATTAATTTTAGTATATTTTTACTACATTAATAATATTTTATCGGAAATCATACCTTAAAGAAACCAGTTTATTATATAGATAGAGTTGTTAAGAGTTACTGCTAATCGTTTAATGAATCTATAATTCTTAACATATTACTACTGTAACATTTGAGAGTATTCAGGATTAACTAATCTAAAAAACAAAAACCTGATGTTATTTCTTTAACTTAAATACTTTCCGATCAAATAGACATAACATATCATAGTAAGAAATATTGAAATTCTTTCCAAAGTTCATTTCTTGGATTGCATTAAATTCTAGCCACAGAGTTTCCAAAATCAAAGTACATTGAACAGACAGGAAACAGAGGTACTTTATTCCACTTGATTTGCTACAACGATTTAACTTACGGACGACATCGAAACTTTCCGTTTCAAATCTCCCCTTTCCCTTTAGCACACGCATCGGGGAAAGAGAAATTGCCTCTCCGGAACAACAGATAGAACCCAGCTTCCTCTGAACAACTATAAAACTCCTGTTCAAAACGAAAAGGCCCAATCGATTACAAGTGAATATCGATATGGCCCTTCTGGTAAATAGAACCGGATAATTTCCGGGATATATGCACTTCCTATCCCCGTCCAGTTCATCCACCAAGCCATTTCCTTTGACCAATGGTCCACTTTTATTGGCTTATCCTGTCTCAGTTATCTAAGGGTGATTTTCTTTCCTGACAGGGCTTGGATTCTTCCGGTAGCTGCACTCATCGTAGATGATCTATTGTTGCTTTGTGACATATAGAACTGCAAGCTGCCAAAACGCAATTCGAAGAATTCAGAAATTTTGCCAAAGAAAAAACACTTTTTATACAGTTAATCTTTTAAACCACGGGAGCTTGGTTATTTAGATTTGATGATACGAACAATTTATATTTTTATACTTAACTTAATATACTTAACGTTTTTATTATATTTTTTAAAGTTACAAATAAAATTTGAAAAAAAATTCAAACACATACAAATTAATATTAGTTAACAGGCATACTAGTTAGCATAATTTTGATAAAATAAATCTTTTTAAATTAGTACTGAAACAATGACGAAAGTAAAACACAATTTGAAATTACAGCTTATACCCACTTGTATTTTAATGTTGTTCTTCCAAATGGGAGAGAACGTTTTTTATTTAATTGTCTTTATTAATTCGGGAATAATTTTCAGAAGATGGGACAAAACAATAAAGAAGAAAAGAATTTCATGTTTTCCATTATTATTTTTCACAAAATGATTAATGAAAAGTCGTTGACTTATAATCTAATTTTTTCTTCTAAAAATATACAAGTTTAACATTTTTAACGGCAAAATAAATACGATTCTTGACAAAAAATTCAATAAAATGGAGAAGAAAAAAACGAATTATTTTGAGATATTAAAATAGTGCTGTAAACAGAAACATGCAGAGTAGAACAACGCTTCAGCACTTACCGCTCTTTCCCCGGCACACGAATGGAACGATATTGTACAAAAACAATTCAATGAATTTCACAGCATTAATCTAAAACAAAGAACTGCAATCATAATTGCTTTAACACTAGAGCGTGCGGGTTTTCAATTACCTTTAAATATCTACCGGTGTCGTTTCGACACCGCGATTTAAAATATATAAAATAAATATAATGACTAAATAATTGCAGGAATATTGTTCAGTAAAGTTTATATTTAAGACTTTTTAACATCATATATTTCCGGTTATTATCATATATTATGACTCTTAATATCATAAAAAACTGACGTTGGCATTATGTTTCCAGAAGCTTGTTGGATCACTGCTTTGTCGCAAACCATTTCGAGTCGCAAATCTATCAGGAACATTAATATTATGAAGTATCCATTCTGTGCCATCCCTAAGGACATATTTATCAGGATTTACTGCAATATTATCAATTTCCTCTGCAGTTTCCTCGGCAGCCATTTTCACTCAATCATATGTCCTCATCCAAATCTAATTTTGAACAAGACGGCTCACCACCATCTGATTAATTTTCAGATATCTTTTGCCACAAATTAGCAATTTCATCATGACTTGAACCTTTTATATGAGTCAATGTTTCAAGGTATCTGGTTTGTCCAAGGTTCAAAAATCGAATGAAATGTTTTTAAGAGATGATAAGCAAATGCTATGTAACGAAAGACTTAGACACAACGATTTTAGTATAACTGGCTTATTTCACGGCAAACCCAATAACACTGCATTCAAGGTGAAATGAATGTGCGATAATACTTACGGAAGTTTGTTTAACTAATGGTATCTACTTAGTGAACAATCTTTTGCTGAACGACAACTATTTATAATGATAAATTGGTTTGGTGTCGAAACGACACCTGTGAATATTCTAGGTACATTTAGTTATAACATCTCTCCTAATTAACCTAGAACCTCGAAACTGTTTCTGTGTAATCACCACGGAAAATGATTAAAAGCCACAAAACATTTTCAAATTCTCTACACAAATGCGGAAAGGAGAGCAAACTTAACAGGCTCCGGTGTCCAATAGATACCGACGGACGTCCTGGTGTTAAAGAACACATCGACAATTACTAGATGTAGACCGGGATATTCCAAGGATATTGGTGTATATTGAAAAAACCTGTTAATTCGATTATGATGATCGTCTACGAGTATTATTATACATATTCATTTCAAAAGCACTTTAATTATTTTAATTTCTAAAGTGAGTTTTGGCTTTGGTTTATTATAAATCACCTTTTCTAACCAGTTATCTACCGCATTATAGGAGTCATATCTTAGAAGCATTATCAGATATTTATTCAAGTCGGAAACACATTAATTTTATTCCGGAGCACCGACCGGGTGAACTTCCTTTAATCCTTTTAATCATCTACGACCTTCAAACTAAATCTGCCTCAGGAAGGTCTTGGGGCTGCGTGTAAGGTCTGAACTCTCCAATCCGAACTGTCCGGTAATAGTTTCCGGGACATTGCCTCTTCTTTCCTCCAGATCGATTGAGTTTAAAATTACCGAAGTGAAAAGGTTTGGTCTTCCACTAATGTTTGCACTCCGTGTTTGGAACACTTTCGGAAGTAAGAATGGAAAATTTCTTGTAAATCGGGTTTCTCACAGAGAAATTCAATATTTTATTTAATTTTAATGACTGAGGAGCAAATAAACTATCAAGTTGTGACGGATGTATACGCGTTCTTCCAATATTCCTCTTGAGAAATCTGTAGGCTATCATTCACAAACACCCTTTTGGAAGAACAAACCGTGATATGCAGATTAGGTGAGTTTTATAGGGAAAAGGTTTTTTAAGTTAGTGGTAGAGACAGAGGAGAATAGATGAATAAACGGAGTTGCCTGGATATTAAAATTTTGAGAAGCAGACGCTAAGGAAAGATATTTACCGATAAGGTATTGGTAAACATTTATAGCGCGTTTCGGGCATTAAATAGTTGGTCACCATAGCTAAACTGTAAATCTAATATTAGAGTAGTGGATTGATACATAAAAGGAGGATCAATTTATTAGAAATCTTCTCAGAATTCGTATCTCTCGTTGTTAAATCCCCTCTGCTCTTTATTGGAACATTTATCTTATTTGAACACTTGAATTGTGTCTGCTGCTAATCAGTGTGCTGAATAAATAGTTGAAAAGTATTATGGCGAGTCATCCTTCATTTCCTCCCACACTTCTATCCGGGTCCGAGAAAAGGTCACGTATGTTACAAAGTTACCAACAGCAAATATAGTCAGACTACTACATTTTTATCCCTATTTCCAAAGGTCTATGCACTGAAACAGTATTCAACTATCGAGAGGGAATTCAATGAAAGGGGTTTATGTGTAGAGACGCTGTGATGTACATTAAATCTGCTGAAGTCCTTACTTTGTCGTGGTGTGGAAGCTTGGAGAGTGGAGTTCCAGCTCAAGTGTCGCATTTGTCACTCATTGAATATTCGAAATTACCCTGGTTGGCTGTTATTAACAGACCTTGTGTAACTCCAGATTGAGACAATAATAAACAATCCTTTAATTAGTTTAAATGCGGGATACAAGGGTTAGTAAAAAGAAATTCTTCAAATAAATAACATCATAATGAATGAATCAAAAGTTTGGGTATTATGTATCTTAGATTTTTAACAGAAAAAGGTTTTAACCCAAAAAATTTAAGTTTTGTTTTAAAAAATGAGATACCGTTCCAAATATTTTATTAAACCTGTTTATCTTAGAAAATTATAATTCTTCTTTAAAATATGAAATGAATTTCCATATATATCAGGAAATGTTAAATTTCTTTTAAATATTTTTGTTCATTTATCAGAAATGAAAATTTGACTGATTATAACAGTACATTACCAAAATAATGTTTGGTTCTTTGTTTAATTTTTTGCATTTGGGAACCTTTGAAGACATTCAGAGTGGTTCCTAACTCCACTGTAATTGAATGCAACAAACACGGGAACGGGGTATCAGTGATTTCATCTGTCCAATATAATAACTTTATATTTTATGTTAAATAGTCAGACAAAGAGGCTACATTGTTTGAAATTCATCCAAATGGTATGTGCTTGGAACTCTTGTTATAACTTCCTAAAGCATCAAAATGTAAATGTTAGGCATATCTGAAATGTAAAAATATTTCTATCTATATTTACGGTTTTCTTTTTAAAAAATTATATTTTTTTTCTTTTTTTTATATCACTACTCACAAATAATCCTGATAATTACAAGATGCTTATAACTATATTGTGATCTATAAAAAGTGCGATGAAATCGTTATGGTGTTGTAGATATGCTGGATAAATATTTGTGTTAAGTATATGCATTGTATGCAATAAAGTTTATGCTTTCATAATTTCTGTGATCAGGGGTTATATAAGCTTGCTTGGTAAAATCCATACGCAAAATGTAAAACAACCTGATAAAATATTTTTCATTTCATATAGAAAGCGTACACAGGATAGAAATAATAATCTGTTTTAAAAAAAATATTAGCCAAAAAAAAAAAAAAAAAACGTAATGTGCTACACCAAATTAAAAGAAAATGATTGAAAATATCACATTGCAGGTGTGTATGCAATAATCTAGAATAAACAAAATATTGAAAGAAATTATTAAATCTTAGGTTTAATATAAATCTTAAGAAGAGGTTAAATATAAATTTTAAGAAGTTAAATAGTGATTTTTACGGATTTATTGGGTTTTAATTAAATATATATTCACTACGAAAAAAAGATGTTTTTCATATAAGCTTTAGAAGTTTAATATCCAAAAATGCGTATGGATATTGCAAAGTTTATAATTATTATTAAGAAATAACAAACGCACATATCTCGACTGTATGAATAAATTCCTTTTTATACACTGCTGGCCACACAAAAAAGGATCAGATATCACAGCAAAATTTATTTAGCAGAATAAGATGCTGTTCAAAGATCAAACGATTAAAATAACAGCCTCTTATAACGTGTGGATGATGACAAAATTAGTGGTTAGGGCAACCGCCATTGTTGGATATAATTGCTGCCAAACGCCCCGGCATAGAACCAAAGAGGTTTTAGATGTATCCGTGGGGTAAAGTAGTCCATGCGGCTTCCACATATTGCCAAAGTTGATCTGGTGTAGCAGCGCGTGGTGTATCCCGGCCAGTCATTGTGCTAGGCCACGCGTTTTCAATTAGCTATAGATCACGAGAGCAAGTCAACCAAGGAAGTAATTCAATCTGATAGGTAAAGAAGAAATCTTGAGCATTGCGTACCACGTGTGGTTGCGCATTATCCTGTTCGAAAGTGGCTGATGGCAAGCACTGAACGTATAGGAGGACCACAGGCTCCACCACCTTAGACATGTATCGCTGGCTGTTCAGTTTAGCAGCAATACGTACCAGAAGAGTGCGGCATTGAAATCCTATACCACACGAAACCATGAAACCAGGTGCAGAACCAGTGTGGCAATGCATAACGCAACAGTTCATCGGCCTCTCACCATCTTGATCTTGAAGGCAGAAACAAGATTCGTCTGTAAACACAATGTCCTTCTACTCCGTTGCCAATGCCCACCATTCATCGCTACATTGGTGGCGCAAACACCTGTGATTTCCAATTTAGGATAAACGAAGCAATAGACCCTTTGCTGACATTCCTCTCTGCGGCAAACAGTGTCAAATGGTACGAGTGGACACCAAACGATGCATAACAAACTAAATCTGTTTTGCTATGATTCGTGATGTGGCTGCGTGATCTATTACTATCCTGCGCACAATTCGGGTGCAGCATCACGTTAGTGGTGCAGCAAAGTGGGTGCGAGCGGCCCCGTTGGTCCAACATTTAATCCTGCATCCAGTGATGGAAGATCCGCATCATAGTTGCTTGATTTCATCCGACACGTTGACCGATTTCTCTGAAGGATAATCCGCAATCCCTATAGGGTACTATTCTTTCTCAGTTTCAGAAATTTGGTCAAAAGACGCTCTATGTTTTATACGGGGCATAAGTGAACAGCTTACGCAAAAAAATAACGCACGAAAGAACAATTGCCGTACTTCATATCGTCTATCTCCTGTCCCGTTATATAGAGCTTGCGGATGGAGTTACGGTCACCCATGATGAGTGTTGCGCTATAATGCTTATGATTGGCGCATTTCATCATCGCCAACACATGATTAAAATTTCAGGTACTTCCTTCAGGGTGTTGTATTTTGTGTGGCCAGCAGTGCATATATAATACAAGTTATTACTATTAATAATGATTCTCTTAATTTAAAGATGTCATAGATAGAAAGAACCTACAGTAATCAGAAGACAGTCGTGAACAATAACCTTTTTCTTAAAACTACAAGTTAGTTTATAATTATGTTAATTATTGAACCCCAAATAAAAAAGTACTTTGGATTTATTTTACCCTTGAACTTTCAGACATACGGAGCATAGACACTAATTTCATTATCACTCTTAGTGCTTAATTCTCAGTTAGTTCGAGTAATATTAAAGATTTAAATGTTTTCGATTCTGGAATCTAGTCACCATATTATCTTATATTAGTCTATTTTGTTTGCGTGCTTCTTTTAAATTGTCTAAGAATCTAAGCATTCAACTATTTTTTTCCTGTGTTTACTAGAAAAATTCAAAACATTCTGTTTTCTTTAAAATCTGCTGTCTGTCCTTCTAAAACGACCTAATCTATAATAAAGAATATTCTGATCACGTAACTTACTTGTTTATTCCATCCAACTTTGTTTGGCTTGATTATTAAACTTTTATCTGTTTTATTTGTATATATTTAAGCTTTTTTGCAAGGATGCACGAATTACTTTCTTCTAAACATTTGATTCTTCCTCCTTCTTTCCTTTAAAAATGAGATATCCAGATTTAGATCAGACCAGGAAAAAAACAGTAAAAAAGATCTTTGGTATCGCGATGGGATTTATGTTCTTTTCCCTCTCGCAACTGGCAATCAAAGATTCCCTTTTCTTTCTCTTAGAAATATCCCGAGTAGCAGCAAGATATAACTTAATGTATTCTTGACCTTGTCGATTTACCTCGGATTATGCAACATTTTTGATGATCCGGTTAAAATTTCTACTTCAAATGAAATATCCCTTTTCTGCAATTCTTCAAATGGACAAAAAACTTTCCTGGGCGATCCATTTGAAGAGGATTGGTTCGAATTCACAAAAAGTAACAAGAAATTTTGGACTCAACAAAGAGATATTGGCTTTGAAATTTTTCTTTATTGTCAGTCAAGATTTTTTAAAAAAATTATTTCACTTATTTCAAAAATTGCGTAACCATCTGATATTATAATTTAAGAATTATATTTACAAAAACTTCATTAATATTGTCGCGAATCCTTGCCTCGAGCTTTCGCAACTTGTATTATTTTAATTAATTATTTCTATTGCTTCGTTGCAGCTGTGTGGCAACGACTTTTGTCTAGCGTGAAAACTCGAGAAAGTATTTTTATTCGTCAGCTGTCAATAAAGCTACTTGTGTTCTACGATTTTTGCTTGATCATTATTTTTACGTGTGGTATACCGAACTTTTTATATGAACTCATTGAATTTTTTTATGAACTAGATGAACCGAACCGAACTCTCATAATCACTCTCAGCCCGTGGTGAATTAAGGTAAGCTTGGCTATTTTTTTATTAATTGAAGTTAAGCTTAAGAATAAGAATTGACAAATATGCAAATATATGATTGTTTTTAATGGTCATTCAGTCAAAGTGAATATATAAAATAACTATTTTTAATGCATATATAGAAAATAATTACTCTCTAGAGTATGTATAGTGTAAAGTATGTGCATTAAGTTTCATACTCCCTTCTTTAACGAAACTGTATTGTGGCTAAAGCATAACGAGGAAAGGAAAAGAGAAATTCTCATTCAGAAATACTATATTGTTGTAGCTAATGGCCACATCTATGACGGTGTCAGATCGAGGCCAACGAAATTCATAGCGGGAAAGAGATGGATGTAAGCCTGTCGTTATCTGTAACTGTCGTTATCTGTAGCACCATACAATAGTATGGAATACACATGTTACCTTGGCAAAGATTTGGCTTTAAATTTAAATGCGAAACTGCCAAATTTGGAGACAACAAGTAAAACATTTTTTTTTAAAAAATCAATTCCTACTTAGGTCAACAAAGAAAATTTTTATTTTAGTTAGTTAAATTTACTTAAAGAAATAATATTTGAAAAAAAGTTTTTACATCAATTGTCATCACTACAAATTTTAAAAAATGTATTTGAACTTGAGTGGAGGAATAAAATAATTCGTTTTGGCAGTCAAGAAAAAAATCGTTAAAAACACTTACTGGCTCCCTCTGTTGCAGCTAGTTCTAACTTCGTCAGAAATAACGCAGAAAACACATTTCAAATTTAAAAAAAAATAAAATTTAGTTAATGAACTAATATTTTAATAAACTATATCAACATCAAGTGTCATCCAAAAGTTTAAAAAGATGTATTTGAACTTAAATTGTTGAATGAAAAGTATTTTTACTAAGGATTGCTAATTTAAACAACATATATAAATAAATATATATAGGAAGAGTGTGAACTAATACAGTAGCAATTGAAAAATATATATAATAGAAAAATTTAGAAAGGTCTAGGATGTGTGTGTGATTATTTCTTGAGAAAGCTCGAAAATTCCTCATAAGTCTATAGAAGATGCAGAGAAGTAACGGAGAGTCAGTCAGAGCTTCAGAGCAGATTGGGTGTTTTCATTAAATTTACCCTCTATGAACCTATAAAACATTCAAGTCACATGCTAATGTTGCTGTTGTTGCTAAGGCTATCTGTCTAATAGTGTCAGATCGAGGCCCGCTAAATTCGTCGTGGCAATGGGCTGGATGTACGCCTGTCATTAGCCGTTATTTTGAGCACCATGCAGATGACAGTACGATTTGGCTCGGATCCTCCACAATTTTGAGAGAGGAGGAGGTTAGGGGCCCCCCATCATTCTTTAACTTCCACCAACCTCACAAGATGACTTGTGGCTCAACGGCTATTTAGAGTATTCCAATGACGTAAAGGCACTATACATTTACAACAACCCGTTTTCTTCAAGATTCGAACCTCGGCCCAACGACACAGTAGTCAGTGTCACTAACCACTTTACCGGGTGGGTGACTCGTGAAGGCTAATATATTAGCATTTATCTAAATAATTTTAGTTTCTTCACAATATGACGCATATGGCTTACTTATATAATATCTCTGAAATAACTAACAGTAGTATTGATGAAGGTTGTCATCACTCTTAGTCTGAAACATCAAAGTAAATGCTTACAAGTTGTCTTGAAGTTGAAACCCATATGTGCAATGTACTTTATTTGTGCTTCTGTCGGTGGTTACTAAACAAATGAGTGAGTGAATATTTACGTCACACTGTTCAGCTACCCGAGAGCTTTTGGCAGCGGACTTCGTAATTTTTAACCATGGTCAAGTGAGGAAAACGACACCTTAGCTGCCCCTCCCTCCTAACTTCCACAAAACACCAACGGGAAGAAGTTTGAGCTCTTGACAGATTTAACGTGCATCGCTCCCTTACACGGTGGACTTCGTCGGTTCTAGGCTCAAGCTCATGGCACGCCAACCACGAATTTGTTAACTTGACCACTAGGCTACCACGGCCACGTTTAATAAACAAAAAATCATGCATAATAGATTTGAGTTTGTAAAGCAAGTTATTTATTTGCATTTCAATAGTTATTTTGTTATTATTTGTATATGATACAGTTTTGAGAATTTCAGGTTACAAAAGACTATTTTGGTATAATTAGTTTAAAATTTGTAATTGCTTAATTTCAGATTTGCATATCATAAATTCAAAATCACAAAATAAAAGAGAAATTAGACACATTACATATATATATAAGGGTAATTGATCCAAAGATGCTTTATTAATTTCTAAATCCAACAAATATCACATCCAGTGGCATTTACCGGAGGATACAGATTATTGAAGTTTTACAATCGCATAATGTGTTTCTTCTATTAGGTTTAATAGTGAATAACAACTGGCTGTTATATAAGAAAGATTGGAAATTGAATTTATAAAAGTCCTGATTGTCATATATTTTATAGAAGTTTAAACCTGCATTGCGTCTAACTTATGTTTGGAGCACAAATACGAATCAATACAAAAAAGATGGTGTCCTGTTTCCATTTTCGCAAATAAGCAATTAAAAGTATAAATGAAAAGAAGACAAAACATATTGCTTCCAGTACAAAAGGGGCAAAAAGATGACGAGATGTGTTAACCATTTTTTTCGTACAGCAAAGGAACCTGCAAAACGCCGGGGTGTAAAGAAATTTGAAATATGTTTCAAAAAAGTAGCTTACATCTATATTTTTAATGCCAAGTGAAAATTGTTACATGGAATGCCATGCCAAATCTTTAATGAGCAGTAATGAAAACTTTGTAAAATGCTGTTAGTTTAAAATTGCAAAGTGAATTCATTTTAATAAAAAATTTTAAATTGGTAAACATTTTTCAAAACTTTGTATGTATAGGTTTAAAATTGTTGAGTTTCTGCTGTGTGATATTTTTCAAATATCATGATGTATATGTATTATATGATATCATGATGTATGTATGTATTATATGTATGTGCGCTTAATAAGGAAATAATATAATTGCCGTATTAAATTTTCATGTGATCCGTTTATCATTCTTTGATAGATTGTTTATTAAATTCATACTCAGAAGAGCTACTGGAGGGCTACTGGTGAACGGACCTCGGAATTCTGAGTTCCAGTCAGGTGACGAGGGCATTATCTCAGCTTACCTCCTAGTCTCTTAACTGACATATCACGCCTCTTTAAGGGATTTAAGCTAAAATAGATTTAAACTGGGTGAGCTTCTCTACATGGTAAGTTTTTAATATTACTAAGATTCGAACCTAAACTTCAAAAGAAAACCCATAGCCACTCAGCTGCGCAACCACTCTTTTTGTGATGTGTGTCACTATTTGGATTCGACTTCTCATTTGGGACATTAATCTGCAATATAAATCTATTAATTTTCTCCTCAAATTGAATAAACTTGTAAATAGATTGAGGACTGTTTATTTGGTTTATCAGGGCCAAGCGCTTAGTTATCAAACTGTGAAAAAATTTATGAATTAACGAAAGAAATGTATATTAAATCAAAATATAATTCTGTAAGAGCAAGAAAACAATAAAAGAGGAATGAAGCGACAAATAGGAAGAGCAAAAATAAAAAAGTTTGCCAGAGCATCCGGAGATTAGCTGTCTTTATTTTTCATATACAGCAAGTGCCATGAAAGAAAGAAGAGATTGCTAGGTCAACTCGGGTATCTTTAAGTACATACGTACTTACCTAAGCAATTCCTTTTGAAGAGGTTTCAAATTTGACGTAAAAATACTTTATGACTTATTCAAAGGCGCAATTAATTTTTTTTAAAGATTCTATGAAAGTAAATAATTTTTATTTACTTAAGGGGAGTTGGAAAGGTAAAAATTTTTTAAAATGTGAATTTCAGGTTATTGCATTTTTAAATTCTTCAGCTCATTACCTTTCCAAAAATACCTCATTTTTTATCCCTAGCTTAATTAGAAGTGCTAAAATTTTGTTTTTAAAGAATCGTCTAAACGCGAGTCACCGATTTAAATGGACAGAAAAAATATAAACATTGCACTTCCTCTTGGGTCAGCTTGAAGTTTGACGTCATTTTTAAAAAAATTCTTTAGGGCATGTTATAAAACGGATGGGATCTCGCCTCCGACGTTTCAAAGCAAAAATGAGGGGGCAAAAATTATCAGATGGCAAAGCATTATGTGGCAAAAATAGATTAACAGAAGCCACTATTGATCAATTGCAAACATATTATGGTCTTGCCATTCGAAGAAATTTATCAAATGTAAAGTGTATGAAACAAGCTATTTGGGCAATATTTCTTCACAAAATATCTACGGATAAAAATCCACAGCATGGATTTTGTCCATCAGGTCTTGACACATGGTGTCAGTGTAAGAAGGCTGAATTGGAAAATAAACTTTATCTCCACAAACATAAACTTCCAGTTGCTGTTGTTGAAGCCATTAGGCCTATTTTTAGGGACCTTTCGGATCCAAAATTATTGAAAAAGTGCTTGCAGGGAAACACGCAGAATCCGAATGAAAGCCTTAATAATGTTACTTGGTCTCGTGTCCCCAAAAAGACATTTGTGCACATAGAAACACTTTCCTTTGGTACATATGATGCTATTGCATCCTTTAATAAAGGGAATGCAACAAAGCTGGATATTTTTAAAAAAAACTTAACATAGAGCTAGGATATTATGCGACATGCTGCATGGAACATCTCGACAAAGAGAGCAGTACAAGGGTAAGATATGCCAATTTACAGAAAACTAAGGAAACTAGAAAAGTAAAAAGACTTAAAAGAATGAAACAAGATGAAAATTTAAAAAATGCTGAAAATTTGGAATATGGAGCTGGAATGTTTTGATAAGGTAACTTCTTTTTATAAGAATGCGTTTTTCTCAAAATGTCACTTTCGAAGGTTCGATGTACCTTTTCTCAGAAAGTATATATCTGATGTCAACAAAACTTACATGACACATTCTTTATATATTCTAGTATGTACTGAAATGAGCTTTTAGTAAAATTTTGTATACATTTTTTTTAATAATTTTTTTTCTGTCGAAAAACACTGTTTTCTCACTATACATCAAATAAAAAAAAATTTAAAGAAAAACTAATGGAAATTTCAAAAAAAGCTCATTTCAGTATAATATTAGATGTATGCTTAACTTGCAAAAAAACTTTGGGGTTGTATTTCCAACAGGTTTTTAGAAAAGGTACATTGAAAAGGCCCTTTTTAACATTATCAGTATAGAGCGTTCCGATACCCCTTAAGCGAAAAGACTATATTACGAAAAGATTGTTGGAACAGATGTTATAAGATTATATCTGCCTTGTGTAAAATAGCAAAGCTGTGATATTTTATCACACCTACTTCTCTAGAGTAAAAATATACAAAATAAGTGTATAAAAAAATCATTCATATTTAATTCTTAATACATAATTTCATTTCAATGCATCCGAAGAAAATTTAACTGTGTGTGTGTACTAATTGTTAACTTCTGTGAATTATTCATTCCATCAGAACCGTCTGTATTAACTCTTACAGACTATTTTGATTGATTGCTTGAATTGTATCAAACTTGTTCTATGGATGTGAGGAAGCTTTTGGAAAGAAAGTTTTATCCAGTATGGTCAAGTGACATTCCACCTGAGCTAGATCTTCTAACATACACATCACACCACATAAGCACTAAAAGGCATTACAAATTTTAAGATGAATATAACTATTATTACTCAGGATTAGTGTATTATTTGTTCATGGTAGTTGAATCAAAAGTTAGATAAGAGTAAATAAATTAGAGATATTATCTATAAAATTCTAGTGTATAAATAATACATATTCAGAAATTATATAAATGCAGACTTAATAAGCATAGCAAACATTTTGGTTTACTTATAGTTTTTAGAGTTTTCCCCATTCCTTTAATACAATATTAACATCAATTAATAAATTCACCAAGAAAAATGAAGTAACGTAGACAAAATTACCAGCAAATTATATCGGGGATGAATAGAATTTCTTTATGAATAGCTAATTTCTTGTACCTCAAATAAATGGCGTTGCGGTTTGTTATTTCAATTAGCCTCTTCAATCTCACAAATGAGAAAAGAGGGCGCTGCTGTTTCTACCTCTTTCTCCTTCCGGGAAAAGGCTTTAATTGAACACTTCCCTCAATAGCATGCTAGCACTGAGAGAAGCGAGTTTGCTTACGGTTAGCCCTGGAGCATCTATCACCCCTTTTACACGCTTTTCGCTAATAGAAATCAAGCTCCAGCGTTGTTGCTTTTCTTCGAATAGGCTTTTTCTTTTCTTCCTTAACTATGCGTAACCAGTCGCTAAATACTTGTTTCTAAGATTTCAGGGCATGCTTTGGAGCTTTTTAAGTTGAAAAATTCATTATGCTTTGAATCTCTTGATGCGAAAGAGTATAATTATTTATTTTTCAAACTTTGTATGATTTTATAGGTGCTAGTAGATTTATAATTTCCTTTGTAGATTTAAATTCCAGAATGAGAGTTAAAGGAATGTAAACATTTCTAAAAATCTGCATTTAATCGAATAAGCCAATTTAGCTTTTTTATAGTATAGCATAATCTGCTGTTCATTTATTATTATTACTACCACCTCATATAATTTGTATATTAAATGCTATCATTTTTTTTATATTTACATTAAATAAGCTTTTTGAAAAAATTTCGTCAAATTCAAATATGCTAATGGTTTTTGAAATTACAGCAAAAGGATTTTCAAAGAAATGTTTATATTTTTTAAACTTATATCTCCATAGAAGGAAGAGTAATATACGTTTGTTTGAGGTAGAACTATTACACTCTAATCACGAAGTTAGTTATTCTTACTCAGCATTAAAGGCATAAACATTAACTTAGAAACTGCTTGTTTCTATAATTTGCTTTATTAAAAATTGTCTCAAATGTAACTATATTATTTCACATTCCTAATAAATAATCTAAATTTAAATAAAATTAATATATAAAAATAAATCATCTTTAAGTATAAATATTATATTTTATGTACGTAATGAGAGAGAATAATCTTATAATTTTAAATAAACTAAACAATGTATTTAGATAAGTTTTGACTTTTAAACTTTACTAAATGATTTTTGCTAATAAGCCTTTTTGAGATATGCCATGAATATATAAAAGAGATTAAAAGAATCCCAAAATAATTCAATGAAATTTAGTGATCATTCGAAATAATTTTTAGGTAATCTTATAGATTGGTTGCTAAAATAATGGACTCATAAGCTGTTCATGTGGGAGTCATGTTTTACAAATTTTTTACAGCTGTATTTACCTTTTGACTGGAGTCGACTATGAAACTTGTAGTTCAGAAACAGAGGCAGACAAGAAGCAAACCGCAGGATTAAAACTTCGTTTCGCCAGTACATTTTTATTCAACTGCGTGTTTCATTTACTGATAGAATTTCAGTGGTCAAAATAGACCTCGTGACCTGGACTGATTTGCTTGCTTTTTTTTTTTTAACTCAGTGCTATTACCAATATATCATTTCTTTTCTTCCTACTTTCCTCTCTCATTTAGATTCCAATTTTTTTTTCTGAATCTAATAGAGTAATAGATAAAATTTTAATTTTATTCATCACGAGATCTGAAACGTATCCCAACGCAAAGCTGTTTGCAAAAATACGAAAAATCTCACTGCGCAAGCGGTTTTTAATCTAACGTACCGTTGGACCCCTTTAAAATTTCCTAACTTGAACCGGTGTTAAAGAATGAGTATGCAACGGAGTTAAATGAACTCAAGGGAAACCTCGGCTTTCTTCCTTTGACTGCCTGTCCTATTAATGGCGAATGCTATGATTATAGAATTACACTTTAAGTGCACTTTTACTCAAAAACATCACATTAGCTAGAAATTGAGAAGGAGATGAGAGCAATGATGCAAATGTTATTACCTGACCATGGCACAAGGAATATTATTTGCATACATGGTGATTTCCAATCAATTATTAACAAATACCTGAAAGTATCATATATTGATGCATAAAAATAATTGTTCGCCGCACAAATAACGGCATGTATGAGGGGAGACCCAAAATTAACCAGAATTTATTTATGTTATTTTTTAACATTTTTATTGAACAATGTATTAGTCCTCTTCAACTATTGCACTTATGCACTGATGCACTTGTGTTTTAGTGTATTTGTCACTGCTCAAAAAAAGTTCTGGAACTCTTGAGGCTGGATGCTGTTCAAAGCCATTTCGGTGTTTTCTTTGACCTCATCCACATCACTGAATCGCTTTCCTTTCACACTTCTCTTCATTTGTGGAAACAAAAAAAAAGTCCGACGGAGCCAAATCGAGCGAGTAGGGTGAATGAGACACAAGCACCATGCTGTTTGTCAAAAACTGGCGAAACATCAAAAATGTGCGAACTGTTGCATTGTCGTGAATCTGCTCTATGAGATGTTCGTTTCCTCAGAAATTTGGTGAATGGGTTTTCGACGATCTTCATAAATTGCACGTTTGATTTTATCTGTGTTTTCGTCCTTTCTTCCTGTCGAAGAATGCCTTTCCTGGTATGTCTTCAGTTGAAATGGTGCCATATTTGAACGGGAAAACCATTCGTAGACCTGAGATTTTCCCAAAGCCTCAACATTAAAAATTCCTCCAAGCATCCCAACGGTCTCGGCTGCAGTTTTCCCAACAGAAAGCAAAATTTCACACCTTATTTTTGTTCTTTGTAGTCGACCATCTCACTAATCGCAAAAGGATCCACTTCAGTCAGACTGACGCCAACTAACAGTCACAAAAGACACCCTACTAACGCTACCTAACCATATCCTTTAAATACAAAGCATGCGCAAGCAACTGTTCAATTCAAGTTGTTTTTGGGTCCCCTTTCTTTTGGGAACACGAAATCGGTGTGGTTTCTGCCGAATCATGTGTTCGAGTCGTGATGCCATTAAAGGCCCACTAGAAACGAAATTCATGTTTATTAAATCTCCAAGAAATTAAGGTCTTCATGTTGACGCGCTGTAGAAATTTGAAGACTGTGAGGTGGGTTGCATGGTTCTAAATTGTGAGATCCACCGTAAATAGCAATTTCGCAATGTTTCGTATTGCTTGTAAAAACAATTTTTTTTATTTAATTTTTTTTATTTTAACTATGGTGAACTGTATTTGTCAGTAGATTTTAAGCATCACTGTGTAAATTAGGGATGTCAAACTCAAAAACTACCTCGGGCCAACAAACAAGGTTTAACTCTAGGTGGGCGGCAACAAAAATCAATATTCATAAAAACGTAGTTTATTTGGAAGAATAAATACATTATAACAAGCATATATAAAAGAACAAGAAAAACTTAATGGTTATGTCCTGGCATATGAAATCTCTTCTCTGCTAGTTTCTTTCCAAAATTACGAGGTTCGTCGCAAAACCCCCTCGTGTAGCTGAACAGTGTGGTGTTAATATTTACTCACTCATGCTAGTTTCTTTCCAATTTCGGGAGAAAATTTTTCATTTTATTATACGTTATTGTGGGTCGATATATTGACCAGGCCGCTAAAATATTCGCTGTGGGCCACATGCGGCCCGCGGGCCGTGAGTTTGACACCTCTGGTGTAAATCACATTAAATTACTAACTATTCTCAATAGTTCATTGTTAGTTTCATAAAACATCTATATAAATAGACCGTAATAATTTCTCTAAAAAGGTCACAAAAATGAATGTTAATAGATTACGGTAAATAGTTAAAACTTATCACTCTGATACATATTTAGTATATTTTTAGTATTATTATATATATAGAATGAACATCTAACATTGAGAGAGAGAGAATTCAGTGTTTCAAACATACTTAAATTCTAAGCTGTTACCAGCCACAGTCAAATATTGTTATGCTAAAAAATATCAATAACTTTGTTTATTTAACTCCTGTACAGAAATTTAAAAAAAATAAAAGTATTATTTTCTTCTAAGTGCACACAGAAGCTTTCAAATATAACAAGAACATATATTCCGCTTTGAGCAATTTAAATTGCATTGTTTCATCAATTTTAAACTAGAATTTTAATTTAGATACAAATTACAAAATCTGACGCTGTTTTGAGCAATTTAAGTTGCATTGCCGTATCAATTTTAAACTAGGGCTTGAATTTAAGAACGCATTTCGAAATCTTACATCTCAATCTATCAAATTTTCAATTTTTGATTTTAATCTTAGTGCAACAAATAAGGAGTTTTTATTCCATAAATAGCTGACATGACAGAGACATCACTTGGTATTTTCATTTTTAACGCTAATTTAATATCCATTATAATTTAATTTTGTTATAGCACAATATTTTTTCCACATTTTATACCGTGATATTCTGAATGGAAATAATACATCCAAAAAATTTTCTAAAAGGCTCAAAAGTGCTACAAATGTTTGCTGAGCAATTCATGTGTTAAACACGGAATAAGCATTAATATTATCATATTGTGTTTCATGTTTATTTATTTTTTTGCTTACTATTTATCTTGGCGAACTTTTAGACTTATACCAACAGCTTTTTATCTATATAGAAATACACTAATGATAAATTTGGAGAAGTGCCACAAAAATGAATTGGCCTAGAGCCATATAATAAAGCAATACATAACAATTAGGTTACTATATTTGGAATGTTTATTACCTAAGAATTCTCAATTTGTGGACATTGCCCTTTCTTTTGTTAAACAAAAAAATAAAGTAAAATTTTTGATCAGGAAATAAATCGATGCTTCAAAAGTTGCTCATAGTATGCAGAATGTTTCAACGCTCAAAAAACAAATAAAGAAATATTTCTTATATTTTGATTAACATATACTTTTTTATAATATAAGTATTGTTTTAATAAAAGTTTCAAAGTTGTTGTAAAATATAGTAAAAACCATATCAATGTCATAAAAATAGCAAAGAGCAAATGAATTTGAACTTAAACTAAAAACTATTAAAGACCATAATTAGTACAAAGTAAGTGCATAAATTAAAATTTTCAAAAATTGTAATTGCTTACACTTGTTAAGAACATTTTAAAATTTTAAATATGTTTTGTTTTCTTTTTCGAGAAAAATTCTTACATCTTAGAATAACGATGCTAAGGTATCCGACTACCCTAAAGTTGTAAATTTTGCCAAAAATTGACAAATTTTCTTATGATTTTATTTTATACCAAGTTTATAATTTTCCGTTCACTAGAACTAAATCTGCAAACGTTTAAGTAAAAGCAGATGCCTTTTCTTTAAGCAAGGTGTCACACATTAAGACGCGTTTTACTCGAAATGTGATTTTTTGAAAATAATCAAACGGGGTCAGCGATTGCTAAAAAAGTTTTGAAAATAATCAACTGAAATTTTTTTTGAGTAACTTCTGTATTATAGTAGAAGTGTTTTAACCTTCAGATTTATCAATCACTGTTTTATTACAAAATTTAAAATCCCTTATGTGAATATAATCACTGTTTTTTTAAGGATTTTCATATAGTAACTCAGATAAAGCGTTCTAGTTTTTGTAAAAATTTTAATTTCTCTTATCCTGAAGGTCATTTCGACAATGAATAACATAGCAATACATCAGTATTGAAAAATTGGAAATTTGTTCATAAACCTTTGGTACAGAATGTACCATGTTTATGTTACTCGTTGTCAATTTTTACCCATTTTAGTTAGAATAATTTATTTTTCTCTTCTTATAATTTTAGCATATTTTTTTAAATGTACTAAAATAAATCTAAAAATAACAAACAATTCACATTTTTCCATGTTTTAAAACAAAGTTGTCGCAACGAGTCGGATACCTTAAATGAACATACAATATGATTAAGGAGTTAGTTCAGTACTCTTTTTTTTCCTATCAAATTACATCTAAAGATGCCTTAGAGACTATTAACAATTATTCTTTTCATCTTTGGATAAAACAGTTCTTATAATAGTTTATTTTATGCAATAATTAAAAGAAATAAATCAATATTTAATACGAAAAAATTCAATTTTATCGATTTCTGAGCTAGTGATTGAAGTAATATGTGTGGTCACAGTAACCAAGTGGTCATAATCACGAACTCGTGATCAGCATTGTTTCTGTCCATGTGGTTTGGATTACCAATGCCTACAAAGAACCGTCGTGTCGAGACTCTGACGAACGCTTAAGATGTGGAGGCTCTAAGTTTTCCCTTTCGTGGGGTGAGAAAATGGATTATTACCGAGATATTGGCCACGTCACTTGATGATCGGGGCTCAAAATACGAGGTCAGCCACAAATAGACTTCAAATTGCTTTGAAGCGGGAAATTAAAAACAATGAATCAGTCATCAATCAATTTAAGTAAGTATTATATTGCATTAGACAAGAATTTAGAAAGAAAATAAATTACTGTGTTGAAAAGACTCAAAGAAATGTGAGTAAACATAGAAGAAAATTCAGAACATTGTAAAAGCTTTGAAATGTATTCAAAAGTCTGATCTTAAGAATATGTGCTTTAATGTTGTTATAAACAAAGTTTTCAGGAAAATATTTGCCTTCGGGATGCTTAGAAAGAAATTATACGTTGTATTTTCATTTGACTTAACTTTGGCATGGATGTGAATACAACTACAATGAAATAATTTAGTATTTTTTTTTTCAAAAAAAAATTCTTTCTTGTAAGACATTATTTTTAAAAAACGAGAGAAAAGAAATTACTATTTTTTTCTCAAAAATTTCTTTCGATTTGAATGTGTTTTTTAAAATTATTTATAATGCTTTGCAGAATATATTTCTGTTGAATCAATAACATCACTAAGTATTACCAGTTTTATTCATCAAATTGTCAATGTAAAAGGTGAATGCATCCAATGAAGCTGCGGCGGTGTCCATCAAATACCCATTTCTCGTCGGGAATGAGTGACGTCTCAACGGTCAAGCAGTTTCTCGAGGGAAAGTATCCCAGGGTGGACACCCCGGTGCTGATGTCCCAAGGGAAGTCAACCCCTGACCTTCCTTGATCTAGCAGACAGTAAGGGCCGACCGGTTCAAAGTACACCGCGCGAAGGGAGACTTTGGACCATTAGAAGAAAGGTTTCACCGAATACGTCCAAACAGAAGTGACTACACATCACGTGTCAATTTCGTGGGCGGGACGCATTCCACCTTTAAAGAGACTCTGGAATCCCGAAAGGAGAGCGACACCAATGCAGAGACATGATCTAGTCCAACCAGAACCGGCGCGCCAGCATTTTTCCAGCTCTCGTTTAACGCAGCCTTCATCAGGAGCAAATACCGGTGCACTTTACAGCACTGCCTGTAACAGAACATTATCGCACCGGCATATCACCGCGGCAATACACCCCCGCGGCAATACACCCCCGCGGCAAAGCTATTTTTTATTAAAATACTTAGATGACATTTTGAATACAATAAAAATGCATATTCGCTTAGAAACTATTCTAAAATGATTATCACATACTCTTAAAATTCATATGTACTATACATATTTTAAACTAAATTGTGATAAATAATGTGATGTCTGAGGATAGGATTCCTTGCAAGAAAGCTTATTTAGAACTATACCAAGAAGCCACTAGAGAAAATGGTTTAAACTAAATTTTTACGGTTTCTCATATTATCAAAGTATTCACTCACAGCATTTCCTTTTAGGTTAGTCGGTACCCTCTATCCCGACAATGTTAAATTGAGCATTTTTATGTACTAGAAACTCAGAAACTATTAAATGTACAAACTTAAAATTTTGTCTGTATATTAATTAGACTTTTTTTTTATTTAAACTGAAGTGAGCTTTTTCAAATATATTGTTTAGTTTTTTTCAAAAACTTTCATCGTAATGTATCACTATGAATTTTTTGAAAAATGTCATTTTTTTTCACGATAACTGACTTTTACAAAAATATTATAGATATATAAATAAAAGCTCACTTCAGTATATATATTAACATATCAGTAATATTCAGTGAAGATTGCAAGTGCTTCCGTTGAATAAGTTCTGAGAAAATGGTACACGCATTTTTAAAAACACCGTTTTGAGATAATTGAATTTTTATTATAAAATGTCACTTCATCAGAGGCGGATTAAGGTAGTTGGAGGCCCCTGGCGGTAAAAGGTTTGGGGCCCATGGGCATAAGAGTCGAAAAACTAAAATAGTGAAAAGAGTCACTCATTTTAAATTCTCAAAATAAAATGTAGTGATATAATAAAACTCATCGGCTAAAGAAAATTCTTAACTGTATATAAAAAAAATATTAAAAACCTTACTTAAGAGCTTACAGTTTTGCTATACAGTTTGATTACTCTTTGTCAAATTCGTCAATTATTTTTACCATATCTATTTTGTCCAAAACATTTTATTCTGTATATAATATGGCCATGTTGTTCAATTTGTCTTTTCTCTCATAGTACTTCTTAAATTATTTTTAACACATTTTAAAACTAAAAAAGATCATTGCCCTGATGCATTCGATATCGGTATTGTTAAAAATATTTTCAAAAGTTTTTCTACATTTCTCTTGCATGTCGATAAATTTCTAGCGGGGGTTTCATTGTATTTTGTTTTCTTTTCATTTTTTGTTCCAAGGTGGCGTGGTTGGTTTTTCGCTGGCCTTTGCACTCATCAAGCTTGGGGCCCCTACCAGCGCTGGGGGACCCTGGCGGCCGCCAGGTCCGTCACCCGCTTAATCCGCCACTGCACTTCATCAAAAAAATTATGAATTACAATCTGTAATTGCACTATTTTTTAAATATTAGCTTATTCTCAATAACTTTTAAAACTTTTTACTTATTTCTTTTACTTAGATTTCTCAGAAAATACATATAGAATTTTTCACTTTTAATCTATCGAGATATTTTATAGCATTTGCATCATTTTTCTCAAATTATGCATCAATTTTTGAAGAATTTTCTGTTCTGATGCATTATTGTCATCCAAGATTATTATAAATCATCATAAATACCATGTGAAAATGTGTCAATACATTAAAATATGACTTTTGTAATACATCATTATACGACATTTCGAAAGGTTTCATTAGAATAAATTCACATGTAAACACATTTTCTTAAAGTATCAGAATTAAAAGGATTATTAAAATATTACATAAATGGTATCCAAAACAACAACAAGAAAACGGATTTTATGTTTTTAAAGATGAAATTTGTGTGTTTTTTGGTATGTAACAAGTTTTGTGCAACGAAAAAGGGCATTGCATTTTGGGATATATTTATGTTCCTTTTACTAAGAAACTATTGAACACAAAGCTTAAAAATTTGTGTGTGCATTAAATAAACATTTATCTTTATACAGAAGTGAATTTTTTAAAAAAAAATTGATTAGCCTGTTTAAAAATGTAATTTTTGTACAGTAGAAATAATGAATTTTATAAAAGTTTTCCTTTTCTATGTTACGACATCTGCTTTTTAGCTAAATGTCTGAGGAATATCTCAAAAATTTCACTTCAGTTTACACAATATATATGAAACATAAAATAAATATTTCTAGTTCATGCAAACAATAGTTTTTTTAGAAAAAAGAAGACACAAATAAAAAATATAGTCTTTATAAGACAATAATACATAATTATATGACATTTCGAAAAACTTCATGAATGTTTTATATATTCATATGTAAAACACAATTTCTTTAAGTATCAGAATTAAAAGGATTCTTAAAATATTGCATAAATGGTATCTAAAACAACAACAAGAAAACTGATTTTATGTTTTTAAACATGAAATTTGTGTATTTTTTGGTATGTAACAAGTTTCATGCAACGAAAAAGGGCATTGCATTTTGAAATATATTTATGTACATTTTACTAAGAAACTATTGAACACTAAAGCTTTAAATTTGTTTGTGCATTAAATAAACATTTATCTTTATACAGAAGTGAAATTTTTTTTTAAAAAATTGATCAGCCTGTTTAAAAAAATAATTTTTGCAGAGTACAATAAGGAATTTAATTAAAATTTTCCTTTTCTGTGTTACGACATATGCTTTTTAGCTAAATGTCTGAGGAATATTTCAAAAATTTCACTTCAGTATACACAAGAATATATATGAAATATAAAATAAAAATTTCCAGTTCATGCATACAGTAGATTTATAGAAAAGAGAAAACACAGTTTAGAAAAGAAAATTTTCAGAAAACAGTAGCTTTTATATAAAATTTTACCTCATCAAAAAGATCCTGCCCTATAGCCGGTTTTTACCTTATTTTTCTTAATATTTTCTTCTTCTTTTTTTCTTTTTCTTCTTTTATCTTTTCTAATTTTCTTCGCTCTTCCAGAAAAAGCATACACTGCTTTCATTAACCTTTCTCTATCAAGAATTTTCATGGCACTTACCGAATATTCTCCAGGCTCGATTTTCCCATTTTCTACAGCACTTTTAATTTGGATACATTACCATCATTAAAAGAACAAATAGCATCATAAACACCAAGTGAAAGTGTTTCAATCTGTACAAATGTTGTTTTAGGAACACGTGACCATATGACATTATGAAAACTTTCATTAGGGTTTTGTGTTTTTCCATGCAAACATTTTCTGAACAGATCAGGATGGGGAAGATCTCTAAATATAGGACGCATTGCTTCTACAACAGCGACCGGAAGACTATTTTTATGTTTGTAAGACTTACCTGATGCTTCAGCCTTTTTATATCCACACCATGAATCTTCACCAACAGGAAAAAAACCATGTTGAGGATATTCATCTGTTGACAGCTTATGCAGAAAAATGGCCCAGATATCTTGCCGCATCTTCTGAACACTGGTGTAATTTCTCCGAATAGCTGATCCATAGTAAAACTGTAAGTTATCTATTTCATGCTCAGTCAAACGATTTTTTCCACTTAAACACTTACCGTCTGACAAGATTTGCCCTTTCAATTGAGTTTTTAATCGGCGTAATCTTGTTCCCATGCGCTTCATGACATGTCCAATGCACTCCAATTTTTCAATTGGGTATTCATCTCCATAGATGTTTTTCTTTCTAACAGCATCAAATGCTTTGCAATCTCCATCCCCTAAGTAAGTAATATATCGGGCATTATGCAAAGATAATGACCGTTGAAAAATTTTAGACGCACCTTGAATTTCCATGGCTCCACTAGATCCAACGTAATTCCTTTTACAATCCTTTTGATGAGAAGGTAAGTTTTTACATATGCAATATTTTGAAAGAATATCAACATCTATCACCTTACCTGTATCAATGCTGGTCACAGTAACTGCACCATTCAATGATGAGTAACCGCGCTTCTGCCATGTCCCATCTACAGCAACTGCAATATTATTATTACCTTTATTTTCACAAATAGCTTCCTTCGCAGTATTTTGAATGGAGTCCTCGTAAACAAGTTTTGCAGCATTTAAGATTCGCTTACCGTAAGGAGAAAACCTTGTAGGTGGTTGAGGAAGATTCATTATGCCGCAAAACATTCTCCCAGCTTCTGCACCTTTTCCAATGGAACGCATAGCATATACAAACCTGGTATTTATTGTAGCGATTTGCGTTCCTTCATGAAAATTTGAAGAAGAGAATTCTACACGATATGGACAAGCACAACATTTCAGGACAAATGTAATAGCCAGTCCAGACTTACCTTTTAAAACTTGCATGTCTAAGCCACTGTTACACATTTTACAGTGAACTTCATTCTTGAAAACAAATGCCAGAATATTCAAATTCATAATGGCATTAATAATACCTACACTTTTGTCATAGGAAGAAAAACTTCCATTTAAATTGGGAATTTTCTTTTCTTTTGCACATGTCTCCTTTGAGTCATGTGCATGTCCAGCTTGAGGATTGACATTACTGTCGTTAGTATTTTGAGTATTGTTAGTATGGTTGAAAGTATTCTTACCTTTATAAAACTTATCTTTACGTTTTTTGAACACTTTTGTAGATCTTGGCATTTTGAAATTTTTGATATTCAGAAATTTTAAATATCGAAATATTTAAAACGCTAACAAGAAAAACGTGTATTCCTTCCAAAATAGGTAAACAACCCTAACAGTTACGCTTGCAGTCAATCTACAGTTAATTGCGTATGAATAAATGAAACAGAGAGGGCTATGGAAAAGCTTCCCAGATTTAAAAGGTCAATGTTCACATTTCTATCTGTCAAAGGGGGCATGGCTCATCAGCTGATTATTTTTTAAAAATCATTTTAACATAATTTTAATTAGTAAAATGGCAAGTACGTTACATTATTGAAAAGGTCCTGATTTGGGGATTTTAGAAATATCAAAAACTCAAAATCGACTTCCCGAAGGTGTTAACCCTACTGACTTCCCTAAGGACTATAAGAAAAACTCTTTTTTGCGGACATTTGGGTTGTTCTTATCTTTTACATTAAAAAATAAATGAACCAATATTTACGTGTGTATTGACTGTTTACATGTTCCAATATATACCATTATTAATGCTATCAAAGCAATCAGATTAGTATCATTAAGGATTAAGGTAGCTTTACAAACATTGTTGCTGGCGATTAAGGTAATTATACAAAGACACTCTACTCATAAATGCTTTTAATTTTAGGACTAATAACATAAAGATATGTTTTGGCATAAATAAATGATGGGCTTAACGGACTACATCGCATAAAATTTCTACTGTGTATTATTATAAAAGTTTCTATCACTAAGTTCATAAATTATCCAGTTTGTGGAGTAGAAACTTTTGTTTTAAACAAACAGCGATGTATCAGCTTGTATCATATCTCCCAAAAAAGTTCAAAATTGGAAGTAGATTAATATTATTAAATGGAACATAAATTGCCTTTTTCGCTCAAATACTATAATGATCTTTTGAAATACACATAATAATGTACATCTAGAATAATACACATATTTCTGAATATTTATGGTTGTATTTGTTTAATAATAATGTAGCAAAAACGTGGAATATTTCTTTTTATGGCGGAATATATGCTCCAACATTAATATTAAAATCTGTCTTTATTACAGAAGCCACATTTTTTTATTGAATTACCTATTTCTGCTTCTATTAATCCCTTTTTTGAAGGATAGAATAAATTTAATACTTCACCTACTATTATGTAATATATTGTGGTGTTAGTTAATTTTACTATTAAAGTTTTGAATTTGTGTTGATAACATGGCTAAATTCTAAAACTGTAGTATGTAAGTAGATAATTAATTTATCT